>JAQHUG010000059.1:5735535-5757265 GCA_028555095.1 Dicrostonyx torquatus
TCTATCTATCCATCCATCCATCCATCCATCCATCCATCCATCCATCCATCTATCTATCTATCTATCTATCTATCTATCTATCTATCTATCTATCTCTTTTTAAGGTCTTTATCCTTTTTCTTTTCTCTCCCAAGCCTACACATATTTTTAAACATACTGTAAACCATTTAGAGGTTTTCTTCATCTTTGAATCTATCTTTACTGTATATCTTTTTATTATGACCACATGAGTCTTTAATTTGCTAAGTGATATGGCTAGGATTAAAGTTGTGACTTTGACAGCTAAATCCACCCCATTTCTTAGCTTTCTGAGAGTCTAGCTTTAGGGTCGAAGAACTGGCCTGAGCCATATTTATTGCTACAACTCTATGAAGTTTCAAGGTCCGTGCTGCCACCAAGAAACATGTTGTAGGCTATTAATAAACACCATTTAAGTGTTTTTTTTTTTAGCAGATCCTCTTAAAACAGCTTCAAGGTTTTGCAGCTAAATTTGAGTTAGGAGGCCTCTCTTAAATGAGATGTGCTTGCCTCTAGCAAACAGAGCCCACCCAAGAAAATGCTGTAACCAAGAAGCTGTGTATAATTTTGATCTTTTGTGTCTCAAATTACTTCCCAAACTCTCTCAGGTTTTAAGTGGATTTTGCTGTCCATGTTGACACCATGGACTATGTAGACAAGGAAGCCCATATGTGTATGATATGAGAAAGAGAGAGAGAGAGAGAGTGAGAGCAAGAGAGAGAGAGAGAGAGAGAGAGAGAGAGAGAGAACCAGAAGGTTCATATCCTGTGGACAGAGGCCTATCTGTGGAGGGGAAAATGGTGAAGAGAGAGCTGGCATGGGTGGCATAATTGCGACCTAGAGCCATTGTGATGTCTGGGCCTGGGCTGCAGCCAGGGCCCATGTCTGGGTTCTTGGCGCTGATGACACGGAAATGTGGCTTGATATCTGTAGCTCCTGATATCACCAAAGACCAGGCCAAGAAGTGCAGTAGTGAGGTGCAGCTGTGTCCCTGCTGAGGAGCGGGCTGTGTTACCTGGCTCCCAGCCTCCGGCTGCAGGCCTGCTTTTGGTCCTGGCTAACTTATACCCAAAATAATTGCACACAAACTGTATTCAGTTAAACTCTGCCTGGCCCATTAGTAGTAGCCTCTTATTGGCTAACTCTTACATATTATCTTAACCCATTTCTAATAGTCTGTAAGTCACCACGAGGTAGTGGTCTTACCAGGAAGATTCTTATTCAGGAAAAGCATGGCGTCTCCCACACTTCCTTTCTTCCCAGAACTCTGTTCTGTCTACTCTGCCCACCTAAGGGCTGCCCTATTAAAAGGCCAAGGCAGTTTCTTTATTCAACCAATGAAAGCAACAGAAATACAGAAGGACTCTCCTACACCAAAGAAGAAAGAGCTGTACAGAGTTGATCCTCTTCCCTCACTGACTACACCATTAGGAAAACTGAAGCACTCAGGAGAGAGGGTCCTACACCTTATCGGTGCAGTACAATGTAGCTGATGCTGTTTGCGGGCTCATGCATAAGCTGGCCCTGAGGGTAGTAAAATGGAAGGGCAGGTCCTGCCTGCCATGAGGTAAGGAAAAGATGCCTCTTCTCACCCTTTGCTCCTTCCAGCAGGTGGGGGACCTGACACAACATTTCACCAGCTGTAGCATTCAGGAAAACAGGCTGTCCACCTGGACTGAGCAGCATAGTAAAGTTGATATTTTAGAAAGGGGCATGAGTGAGCCAGTCCTGAGGGCATGAGAGGCGTACCTGGTACTGACTCCTTTGGGATGAGGGAAAGATGTCCTCCCCCCCTTACCCCTACTGCCTTCAGCCAGTGAAGGAGCTGACCTCTTTACCAGATGCAGTACTCCAGAAAGCAGGCCCCATGCCTTGTCTGGGCAGCACAGCAGATCTGACCCTGTTGATGAGGGCACAGTGACTTGACCTGTCCATGTGCACATGGGAGATCTGCTCACAAACTTCATCTGCCATATTGCAGCATGGGCAGGGTTGTGATGCCCCATTCCATCAATACCTTAAGCAAGTGGAGACCTGACCCTACCCTCTACCAACAACAATACTCAGTAGACATGGCCCTGCACCTTTCATGGGCAGCATAATAGAGCTGACCCCATCGGCTGAGGTGTGGATGAGCCAGCCCTGAAGTTATGAGCACAGGAGAGCGGCACTTATTATTCATCTGTTATATGGCATCATGGTTGGGGGAGAGATGCCATTAGCCCTCCCCATTCATCAATGTCTGAGACAGGTGAGAAATCTATCCCTGAGATAAAAAAAGCAAGAGTGCTGTCCCTGTCCCTCATCAGCTACAGCACTTGGGATAGTGGCCCCTATGCCATGCCTGGGAAGCACAGTAGAGCTGTCTCTAGGTGTAGGTGTTGGAGAACAGAACCTGAGCATATGAAAGCAGGAGAACTAGCCCTGACCCTTGCTTATTGCTGCAAGTGATGAACTAGTCAAGGCAATGCAGCAGTGCTCATCTGGTGGTGAGGTCAAAGGAGAGCTCAGGACTTACAAACCCTGCAACTACTCAGGTCCAGAACCAGGGTTATGAGTAGGCCCACAACAACAGTTACAAGGGACTGATGCCGCAAACCCAAAGCTGCAGGTTCTTCACAACACAGAACAACAACAGGATAACCAACAGGAGTTCTAGTGAGGGTCCAGCATGGATAATGCAGCAGAAACCAGAGGCCATGAACCAGACCAATGACTCTCTGCAATGAACACTTGCAAGTAAAGACATAAGGATAAAAGGGTTTACTGCATGACTCACTGTGACAAAGTACAAATTCCATGATGAGATTGAATTTTCTTTTGTTTCTATCTTTTTCTTTTAAATTTTATTTTATTTTATTTGGGGGAATGTTGCAAGGGCAGAGGGCAGATGTGAAGGGACAGGAAAATGAATGGGATGGAGATATCTTTGTGAAAGACACAAATAACAAATAAAAAAGAAAGTTTAAAAAAATAATTGGAAAAAAGCCTATGTATGTCAAAGAGTCTTGATCAATGATGTCCACAATATGAAAATTTGAGTGAAGTTGCAGCAACAACAAAATCAAAACAACAGCAACAACAATGAAGTAATGTGGTTGGTAGAAGAATCCCAATACAATAATATTTGATTGTTGCATTGCTATTGTTGGCAACTTTTAGCTAAGTTTATAAGTAAGACTATAGACCAAAATTGAAGCACATAAATGTAAACTCTATTCAGGGAAGGAGTTTTGAGTCTATGGACAGATTAGTTCAAATTGCTAAAGAGAAATTATTCAACGCACATTGAATATGACAAGTGTTGGAAAGAGAAACTCACCTATGGAAGGCTCCAGGAGGACTTTGTCTATCTCTGCTTTAATAGAGACGATCAGGAAGAATTTTCCATAGAAATAGTTACTAGGAACCCCCATAGCCATGTTTCTGAAGAAATTCTTGGTGTTAGGTCTCTATTTGGCAGCAGAACTACAGTCATCAACATGGTTTTGGCTTTTTAGGTGTACAGATGCAATGGAGACATGGTCATCAAGGTTAGCACCAAGGAACAAGCCAAAACAAACAAACAAACAAAAAAGCCAATGAGATCAATCAGTGTGTGGCAGTTCTTACCTTTCTGGGTAATTGAAATATGTTGCATGTCACTCTGTGAAGATAATATCTAAGCTACAATAGATATCCGATGATATCTGATATGTCGGAAATGTGGAAAATTTGCAAAAGAAGGCTTCCTGCAAGAGTAGGCTCTCTAACAAAGAGAACTTGTTGTATACAGATAATGGCACGGTCGTAAAATTGAGAATTCCCAAGTCCATTGAGGCTGATATTATGCCACACATACATATTTGGCATAAATGCAGCATTCATTGTTTCCTCTGTCACTTTTTAGTTTTGCTTTGGTTCATATTCTTGTTATCCTCCCACAAATCAATTTAGGAAAAGGAATATCCACTCTGATATTGTATATTAGAAGTATTTAACTTTCAAATTCCTTTTGTAGGTATTTGCAGTTAACAATTTGCAGGGAATCCCAGTAGACTTAGGACACTGATGGGGTTCTTAAGATTATAGGAACTTCCATGCTGCTGTGCATAAGCAGTTAATAACAAAGTTTGTGCCTCACACAAAGTAGGTAATGCCAAGAAAGATAGCACCAAAGCCAAAGTTTTCCTCTGACTTCTATATACTTGCTATGATACTTGGTCTCTCTCACACACACAATATATATATATATATATATATATATATATATATATATATATATATATATATATATATATATATATATATATATGCGTTCCCTTTCTTTTGGCCCACATACTCAAACACACGTGTTTATCCATGAGTCTATGAGGGACTGAGCAGAAATTTGTTTGAAAGTAAAATGATGTCTACATTTTCATGTATTTGAACATTTGGTCCCCAGCCATTTAGGGAGGTTGTTGTACCTGTGTCACAGGAGGCTGGCCTTTGAGGGTTATGATATAGCATTGTCTCAGGTCCTATTTTCTTTTCCCTTGTAAGCATAAATGCAAGGAATAGATTGCAGCATCCATACCATCCTTTCTTTCCTGCCACTGTGGCCTGAAATCCTCTTAAAGCATGGACCAAAATAAAAGGTTCATTCATTAAGTGTTATGTTTGTCATTTTATGTTGTGAGAGAAAAGTATCTAATAACCTCACACACTTTGTTTGTCTATCTTTAAATAATCATGCTATTGTTTATTAGCTTGCATTTTATCTTTAATGTATAGTTTCCACTGTCATCTCCACATTCTACATTCATTAATCCTTTGTAAGGAATTTTTTTCTGACCTCCGTGCATATTCTATTTTTGAACTATGTTGATGCAGCTATAATCCCAAACTTACCTCAGATGTGTTCTGTAAGAGAAGTGTCAAAAAAGATATCGTGTTAATAGCATCCAGAGGTGGCATATAACATTTACATGTTTTATGTGGAATTGTATGTGATGATGAGTAAGGGATATTGGAACAATAGAATATGCTGTAGTTGTAGAATTTCAGTCCAAGAATCCATAGCCTTGGTAAATTAATATGAAAACAAATAATAATACATAAATCTAAGGAACTTTGGGTACACCAAATAGCCTTAGCTTATATTGATACTTAAAGTATGCCTCGGCATGTGACCTATTAATGATGCAGATAAATAGGTGACTGAAATTAATATTTATCTACATATATGAGATAATAACTTCTTTTAAAAATTAAATACCATTTTTATTTATTATGAGTATGCCACTGCAGGATTATGTACACAGATGTCCAAGTTCCCCTGAAGGTCTGGAGTAGGAATTTGATTTCCTGGAGCTGTAGCTACCAATATTTATGAGCTATCCCATATAGGTTTCCTATAAAAGCAACACATGCTCTTAACCATGGAGACGCCTCTCTAGTGCCATGTACAAGTTTTATAGGCTTTGAGTCAGTAAATATTTGGAAGAATGTACTGATGTTTACAAATACCAAATTTTTATACATTGTAATGCAACTACTACAAGGAAGTAAATACTAATTTTTACTTATATGCAGAAAATGAGTCATAGAATTTAAGGCACTGTGTAGAATACAACCTGGATAAATGAATTTCAATTGAATATGATTGAACCAAATGGGATGGATTTTGAAATTTTAAATTTATAATTACACCATCTGTTCCTTGTATTTTATGCCTTATCGTTCTTCATAGCACTAAGAATAACATATGAATATTTTATTTGTATATTTGACTTTATTTTCTGCAATTCTCACTAAAGTATCAAATACTTTGATAGCCAGAATTTTGTTATTTCTTCCATTCCTTGATCTTAACAGCTAATGAGGTTTCACACATTAAAGATAATTTGATTAATGGATTTTAAAGGTAAGTGAATCTAAACCCACTTTCCTTCTGCTAACCAAAGAATTATATCTAATTGAAATAAATCAGTTTTTAGTGTTATTTATTTAATTTTACTACTTTAATCCATATTTTAATATTAGCATGCTTTCTTTTATCTTATCAATCTCAGCAACAATTTATTTATCTGTGCACAAGGTTCAAAGGTAACTATGAGGACATATAAGGCAATCTGATTCCTCATGGAAGATATGATACTTTAAAGATATGTGACATAATGTTTTGAATGGTTAAGTAACACTAACTCTGTCATAGTATCAATATCCCAAGACTACATTTTAAAAAAAATGAAGTTTCAAAAAGAACAATCAATGTAATAAATACTATAGAGGATAAGAAGATGAAAGATCTGTAGGCCGTTATGTCAATCTATTTTGGTCTCAGAGGAAGCAATATTAGACTATATTTCAAAAACATGTAAAAATTTGTTGTTAGGTGACTATGTAAGGTTAATCTGAGCAACAGATAACCAAGAAAAGATTGTTAAATAAACTGGGGTAATAGCAAGTAGAAATAATAGTAGCCTTCATCACAGAAAGAGGAGAAAGAATTGTTCAAGTAAACCCTGCATATCTTAACCATCCTCAAAAGTGTGGGTTCCTATTTGTCCTGTTTGAAGTCCATATTTATGCCAAACAACAGCTTTTAGTCTGAAATACTTTGTAATGACAAGACATAGATATATACACATCACACATGAATAGATAAGTCTTGTTTTTATTAAGATAATACACAAACCTTCCCAGATAATATAATGAAAAGAAGAATATAAAGCTAGAATATTACATTAAAACAATATGAGCTCAGGATATAGGGACCACATCCAGTTGCCTTGTTATTTTATAATATAGTCATGATAATAGCCTTAAGGGAGAGGTTTTTACTACACATTTGGGGCAAATGCCAGGCATTCATACAGGTCTTCACTACTTATGACCTTGAAAAACTTTATATTTAATTACCATATATAAAGAGATCCTTAGTCCTTTTGGATACTGGAGTTAAGTACATATTTCCCAGCAATCTAACACTCCAGGGATAACCAAAAGGACAGTGATAGTCATGATTGCTCTTGCTTACTCGAGTGAGCTGAGAATGCAAGACATACTCTATTGATTGTCTTAGTAATAATAAAGATTAATTTATTCATTTCTTCATTCAAAAGGTTGTATGTTGTATTCCCAAAGTTTTACAACTAATATGTGTTAAGCACAAACCTATAAGGTGTGTATCACTGTTTGTGGTAAAGGCCCTGCTTAGCATGAAAAATAGAGTAGACTTTGTAAAATTAGAGGTTCTGTGATGATTGTAAATCACTAAATATTGGAAACTCAGAAGTCAGGCAAAGGACACATACACTGAGATGTACTGACATGTTAGCTGAGATATAAAGTTAAGTTTAGGCTGTGTGTTGGGAGAAAATGTTTTCCACTTTCCAGCTTTGAAGATGAGCTGGAGGAAGGTCTGGAGGAAGTAAAGATAGGGTCATTCATGTGGGTACCAGGGATGTGCTGGTTCTGAATCAGAGATAATCAGAGATAGAGAACTAAAACGGTTAGAAAAGTCTTCAAGTTATGTTTTTAACTCGGAACAGTGTCCAAGAATCGCTGAACAGCTTTAATCAGAGATGGTAATAAAAGTATCCAGAATATCTTACTTATAACTGCTTTATTTCATTTTTAAATTTATTAGGTGTATTTGCACTTGAGTATGTGTGTGTTTGAGAGAGAGAGAGAGAGAGAGAGAGAGAGAGAGAGAGAGAGAGAGAGAGAGAGAGAGCACATGAGCATGAGTTCAGTATTTCTGAAGGTGGGGAAAGGGTGTCAGATCTCTTGGTCTCCTAGAGCTAGAGTTGCTGGTGGTTGTCAGGCACTGACATGGGTGATGGGAACCAAACTCTGGTCCTCTGAGTGAGTAGTATATACTCTTAACTACAGATCCAAGTCTGTAGGCCCAAGACCCAAGAGCATAAGCTCTTGTCTCACTTCCTCTTAAAGTTCAATCCTGACCTCTACAAAAACCTACTCATGTGAACTCTGGTAAATTAGTTCAACTCTGTCAGCCTGGCGTCACCATCCTGATGTGAAAATAGAATCACCCTATTTTAATCTTTCATGGGCCCATATTGTTTAAAGAGAAAATGTTTAGAACTGTATTTGCACAGAGTAGGGATGAAATAAACAATAATTTTCTACTCTTCCTGTGAAAGCATGTTATGTTCTCAAATTACTCAATATTGAATGTATATCCTATATTGCAGGAAGCATGTGAAAAATTGAGTTACAGGGAATTGTAAGTTTCTGGTCCTACAATCTAAATTTGGTCCTTTGCAAGAGCTTTGAATGCTCTTAAAAACTGAGGAATTTCTCCAGTCTCATGAAAGCATTTTATGTGGGCTAGCGACCATCACAAGAAAGGAATAGCACATGAAACTCATGTACATAATACATATGTATTTAAGTGTTATTACATGTTTATTTAAAAGCTGAACAACAGGCTTAAAATAAGTTATTTCTATTTAAGACAATGTAGCTAATACATTATGTAAATATTAAAGATGTGGTTAAGTCATTGGTTTATACAGCCTTCATGTCACTGCACACTTTACACTCAAAGCCCATATAAGTTTAAAGTAATCTTATCTCAAATACTCACTAACTATATAAGATAATGTTATTCTTTGGGTCAGTACCAATCTTCAAAGTGATAGACCAACTAATGATAAAGGGTAGAGAATCACTGAAGATGGGGTAGGCAAGGGCTTGGAGAGATTTTTGAAGCTGAATGCACGTTGTGCAAGAGCACTGGTCATAAATGACCTCACATTGTTGGTTCTGATGCATGGTTCTGCCAGGAAAAAAAAACCTTAGCTAATGGTGAACAAAACATCAAACATCAATGGAATCAAACAAGATACTTGTCGAATATCCATCCATCTCTCTTCACAAATTCTCCTGTTACATCATCACAACAAGGAAAGGGAAGGGAGGAAGAAAAGTAAGCTTGGAAATAGCCAAACCGGTAAAATCATGGTTCATCATAGTGGTATTAGAGCCAGGCAGAAGGCTGTACACCAGGACATATACTAAGATCTTAAAAGAGAGATTGTGGTCAGAATACACCTATGAAATATTGATAAAGGATATTTAAAAGTGTGTTTATAAAGTAAATGCATAAATATTTATCATGTGCCAAACATGCAGCCAAATATTTGCAGAGCGCAAACACTGTACATTTCAGACTCTTGCTGGACTCTCACTCCCACAAGACACTCTGAATCACCTATAGAATTAATGTAAAGATTCCTCATCAAAGAGAAGCTATAATCATTGAAACCCAAATCTGAAAATCCACTGAGTCTGTTGGACCTACACTGCTAATGTGCAAAATCTGATTTCACGGGTTCCTGAGGCTTTCAAGTCTTCACCTTGCTGGGAATGGAGAAGCAAACAGCTTCCTTCCCTGTGGGTTGTTTTCAGATAGGGAGGAACACACAGCAAGGTGGTACAGTTGCAGAGGAGGTGCAGTTAATGCAACATCTACTAGTTGACAGGCACAGCCCTTTCTTTCCCGGTGGGCTCACAGGCTAACAGCATGCCTTGGCAAGGGCAAGTTTAATTAAAGTCACAGCTCACTTGGCAGCACCTCAACTCTACACCCACCTTCAGACCCTAGTTCCCCTAGATTCTTTCTCTTGTAATGATTTACCTCTCTAGATTTATTCTTCCACTGTGAAGAAAAAGGAAGTTTCTCTATTGGAATTTTCCTGTTTCCAGTCATATCTCCAATGCCTGCTGATTGTATTTGTAAATATCTCAGAGGATGCCAAGTTCACACACAAACTATGAATCAAATAAATTCTGCTGGAATGGAAGCAGTCTTCAGTCCCTGTATCGTGTGTGTCAGAACAAAGATAAAGAGTAGATCTTCACCAGTCAATATATCCTATTAACTATTTATTTATTTTGTGGATGGGGAAAATATTCCTTAAGATCAGCATGTCCTGTGTTGGATGCACAGATTTGGCCAATATTCAAACTTTCATTGTTTTACTTCAAAGTATATCATCATTCTCTTGGAATCCTGCCTTATCTTGGGATACATGAAACACATTATGTATCACATCCACAGAGGCGGAGCTCCTGATGGATAGAAGGTCTAATGATACAGGATCTGAAGCATGAAGCAAGACCAATAATCAGTGAATAAGATATTTGACACTGAGTCACATTTACTTAACTGTAGTTAGTAGGACTTCTTTCATTTGCCCTTTGTTCTTGGGTAATCAGTAACTTAATTGTGCTTGCATTGTAAGCAGTGTTTATACTACCTAGTCGTGAAACAGAACTCCTTGGGTTTGAATCCCACTGGATTGGAAGACAATCACTCAATATCAACATTTTACCTAAAATCTGCCATATGAATAAATGGCACCTACTTCATACAAGTGCTTGATTATTAATATGAGTTACTGTTTTTAGAAAAATGGCCTAATGCCTGTTCAGTGAATTCTTCATGTAAAATACTAAGAGTTTACTAAAACTTTAATTGGGAGAAGATAGTCCCCCCACAAGACTGATTCAGTGCTCAGGGGATCATAGCTATTCATGCTTTGGGCAAGCTAAACTGGAATTCCTATTAGGAATAGGAATTTTTGTTAGGTAAGATGACAGAACTCATAGAACTCAGAAGCCATTACTTACTCATAATTGCAGGTGTATCATAATGAAAACTGGTAAGAAGCAGACAAATGAAGAAGTTGGTATGGGGAAAACTGATTTTGTCCACAGTACTCATCAGTTTCCTGTCACATTAGTGTGTATCAACAGTCAGGAGGTGTTATTAGCTTCTGGTAAGCACAAAGTTAGTCTTTTTTGATGCGGGTAGTTTTATCCTTAAACTATTTTAGTATTGATCATAAGTACACTTTTAAAGCAAATTGAATTGTTGTCTGGGGAATCCAAATGAATATTCCAAGAATTTGCTAGTTTTCAGTTAAGAGCCAGGACAAAGGCCAGCAAAACAATGACATAATGAATGGTACATAATATTGACTTATTCTGGGGTCAGATACCATTTATGCAAGTGTCTAAATTGTAAATGCTTCAGTAATTGTAAATGTAAGTGACCATGGGTCACTTAGTTTCTATGGCTATTCTTCTATATTTTTAGTAAATCTACAAGTTGTAAAACTAACTTTAGCTTATATTAATCCTTAGTGCATAACAATTTAAAATTAATTTTGTATTACTTAATTGATATGAAATATTAATAATTTGTGGCATAATATAATAAATATTACTTAGACCAGATTATTTATCTTATTTTGTTATTTTGGGGATGTTGTTGCTACTTTTTATTGTCAGCATATTGATACAAACTATTTTTTTTCAATCTAGATTATGCAAAGACTTGGGAAAAAGTAGTTAAAAATCTCCATTCCGAATATGAGTTATCGTTATGTAAGAGTGGGGCCATACAGACAAACTGGATTCTATGTACAGTGTAGGGCAGAATTTCATGCCACAGTATAGATAAGATTTGCAAAGGGAAAAAAATTCTACTCTATTCAACGCTTGTCATTTGCTTTCACACCATATTGTCTTGCTTGATCTAAAATGGAACTGCTCTCTGTCAGTATTCTCTATATTGTCAGAAGAAGAAATTTTAAATCTTTGGATTAGCACTTGGTTAAGTGGGTTTTTTCTTCTGTTTCTACTTACCTTTTTTTCAAACTAATGTGTCTGCACTCACTGTTTCCTGCTTAAGGGAAGGTTTGTTCTAATCTTTGTGGGTGAAGATGTAGCCATGAAGTAGACATTTGTGCTCATTTTAAAGAATATTTTCAGTTTAAAACAGAATATACTTACATCATTTATCCCTTCCCTCTAATCTCTCCCTTGATACTTCCTTCTCAAATTTATGGTCTCTTTGTTAAATATCATATAATATGCATATTATAAACTTAAATTCATCCTGCTGAGTTTACTTAGTGATACATATATATCTCACTAACCACTTGGTATTTGAAAACAGTTTAGTGTGCATCCCTGGGAGAACATAATTCCCCCTTTCCAAGCAGTCATGAACTGCCTGAAGATCTTTTAGGAAAAGACTTGGTGAGATCCCCTATTCCACAGTGGTATGTCAACTGTCATCACTGTTAGGGACTTGGTCAGGCAACCATGAACTCAGTTTCTATGAAGCTAAATTATATTCTCATAATTCCCAAGACTGGAATTTGTGTGATATCAACGCTAGATAGCAGTTATTTCAAGGTTCATATAAAACGATACTAATAAAGGAAGGCACATGAAGTAGTCTTTGAGATTCAGAGACTGGCACAGGACTCTACAATACTGACTAATGAGCAAGAGGCAAGGACATCAGTTTAAAGATTTAAACCACTTGGTTTTTTAATTCACTTGAGCATCAGTCTCATTTCATTCTTAAATATTTGTCTTCCTTCCCAGAGGCAAGAAACAGACAAATTATGTGGCATTTGTCTAAAATGATAGGTCTAATTACCACTCTAAATCATGAAATATTTTAAAATACCACTAAAAGTCGAATGCAAGGAATTAGTAATGATCTCTTTAAAATTTTTTCTCAAAGGTCTGGAATAGAAAATAATGATCTTTAAATTGATCTGAAACCTTGCTTTCCTTTGTTGAGCCTGAGTATTATAAGAGGAAAAAAAAACTAAGTAGAAAGGAAACTGATTTCCTGCACTAGGATCACTTCTGATCCTCTGTAATCAGACAATTATGTTTAATATAAATAGAGAATATTGGAAAGAGACTGCTGACATTCAGGGAAACACAGAGAATGGGGTGGATATATTCTGATTAAGTCAAAAAGATAATTAGAACAGTGTTCCCAGGATCTTTTATACTTTGTAGATGCAAATCAATCCCACCTTAGTTTTATATGCTTGGATAGAACGTCTGATCCTAAATCTCTGATCCTCTAGCCTTAGTCCCTGAGAAAGCTGACTGCACATGTATCTGTCACATTACCTGTTTAATAAAAGCAACTTACAACACAATCCATGAAGGGAGTTCTTTCTTGGCCACAAATACATGCTTTTTAGAAATGATGTTGGTCATTTTATATGTTTTATTACATACTTATTAAAGCATGAATACCTTCTATATGAAAACCCATGGTGAGGCCTTTTATAAAACACGTGAATATTTTACAACTCATGTGGCATTCAAGAGTTATGTTCTAAAAAGAACGATTTTCTTAATTTGAGAAACAGCTCATTTATATTAGAGTGTGGCGATGTGGGAAAGTGTACTGGTTAAATCATTGACATTTCTCAGATCTTTGTTGCATTTATTATACCAGCTATTTCCTGTGCTGCAAGCCATGTTTTTCTCCATTTGCTCCACCTAGCATGTTCACCATGAACATATTATGCAAGACTCACCCTCGGCAATGCTGTTTCTTCAAGGCTTTGCCTACAGCCGACAGTGTGGTTTGTTTGTGTGCCTTCTGTTAATCTCCAGTCTTTGCTTCTATCAGAGTTCACCACTACAGTGTCTATTGATTTCTTCACGATTTTCTTCCTCTGGTGTGCTTTGATGTTTTTTACCAAATGTGCTATGTAGTCAATGGACAATAAATATTATATGGATTGATGAAAAATGGATGAATGAAGCAAGAAATATATGAAGAAATTCTATTGCCTCAGAGAGTAGTCTGAATCCTGGTGTATGAAAATAACTTTTCTGCATGGTTATGCAAGGGTCACAAAAACAATGTTGTCTCTTTTTTCAGGGAAATTGATATCCATATCTGTAAGGCTATATTTTGAGCAAATTCACTAGAGATAACAGCAGACTTTATGTATATTATTTCTATAGTTTCTTTGCCCCTCAGTGAAAATTCTTTACTCTTTGTTCCTTGCTTTACCTGTCAAGCTACTCTACATTTTTGGAATGGTGTTTGTATAAGTAGATAAAGTGTGTCTTTTATTTCTTCTCAACCTTTTGGGATATAAGAGTTTGGTTCTTTTCTTCTTCAAACGGATTTTCAATATCTCAGATTTCTATCTTTTAAATTTCAATTAAAAGAACTATAAATATATCATTAGTTAATATGTATTTAATATATAGCATTTTCTCTCTCTTCCTATAGTATATATGATCAGTTCTAGAGATAATTACAGGGTTAAAATTAGACTTACATATACTTAATAATAAAGATGATAAGCAAAGAATACTTATGTATCAAAACAGCTGTAACTTTTTTATTATCATATTGTCTCCAAAAAAGGAAAATTAAATGAGGACTTTTAAAGATCTTACTAATATAAAGATGCTATTAAGGAAACCAGTTAGCATGTGACCTCTCTTTTCTGAGCTCAGTTATCTTTAAAATGGGGTGAAAATTTTTCCATTCTGAATATCATATAGACTTAAGTGGGAGACAATAATGAATGTAAAGTCATTTTGTGTACAACTAGAGGCTGGGTAGCTGTACCTGATAGAATAATTTTCTTAGGTTCCTGCTCTCTGCCACAGAAACAATAACTGAAGTTGTGTTCATGTAATAATATATGTCATAACGTTCACAAGCAATATTGTTCCGAAAACGAGACAATTCATCCAGGGCACGTCTTGGTAAAACTAATGAAGCAGCAGCATAGAGTGCAGTGCTTAGGTAGGCAGTAGAACGAGGCACACTGGAGCATCTGCTTTCGTTCTCATGATTATGAAGGTAAGAGCAAAGACAAATCTTGCTTCCAACTCTGGCTTCATGGTTTCTTAGACACGCCAATTCTCTCTGCATCTTCAATTTGGCAGTAGGTGGAAACTCAATTAAAAAAAATGTTTGCAAAGCTCTTCCATTCTCCCACCACTAGTGGAAGTAGATAAGAGGACATACCGAGATTGCACGCAAATTTTTAGATTCAAAATGAAAATTTTTAAAATGTCAGATTAGCCATACCCCACTTAAATGAGCACCATATGCAAGAAAATAGTCACATTTTTTCAAGGTGTTTGTGAATTTCTTAGGTCTTTCTAACCCAAGTTAATAGTCATGGCATTCGACTGTAATCATAATTTAGCCCCAAGTTAAAGAAGCTATAGCTTATGAGTGTTTCCTATTCCATGTACTATTTCAATAAATTCCAAGAATTATAGCTTAACTTATTCTCAACATGGCCTGACTAGATAGTCCCTAGCATTTCTGAGGAAGTGCATATGAGCAGACAAGGTGTGTGCAATACAGTGATTTACCAAGAACCAAACAAAGAGAAGGCTGTGAACTGAACTAGAACTAATGTTCCCAAATTAAAGGTAAAAGCTGCAGAGGGGGGTCTTCTAGGAGGAGGTGGGAAGGAGGGAAAGGAGAGAAGGAGGAACTATGGTTGGCATGTAAAGTAAAAAAAATAAAAATATATATAAAAAGACAAAAAATAACATTACTTTTAAACATAGGACTATGAGTCCTTCATTCATGAGAATCAAATAATAGAAAATATAATATCCCTTTCCCTTAACATGGAAGGTGTTTATAGATCTCTAGCGGTTCAGAAAGGCACTGAATACTCAGCTTCTGTCCATTATTCTGTTTTTCTTTATTCAGGGAAAGGGTTTCAAGAGTACCACTGACTGCACTGGAATATCTCTCTGGGGATGAGTGATAGCTCATGGAGTCATGACTGTTGATTGGAGGGGAAAGCACGAGACCTCTGAACGTGGCAGGGGTATCCCCTAGGTCACTGAGGGACTTGCAGGTTGCTGGTGGCACTAATTTCACATGAAAGCAATGTGTTTGCAAAGGAATGACAGATGGTACCAGTCACCAGTTATTTATTTCTATAATTAGTAACCTGCTGTTATTCAGGTCTTGAAGAAATTTCCACTTCCTGTGAATTCCTCCCTTCATTAAATGAGAAATGGATATTGGAAGCCAAGAAATTTTTTTGGGTTTTTTTTTCTTTTCTTTTCTTTTCTTTTTTTTTTTTGCAAGATACCTCTTTAGATCTAAAGGCTTGTAGCTGTGCTGGGAGGAAGGACATAATCTAAAGAAATAATCTGGATTAGCCAGGATACTGAGTTTTTAAATCCAGTTCTTTTAGTGCCATATTTTCATAAACTATTATCATATGTGTGTTTCATATATGTTGTCTAAGAGAGAAGGGTACTTGGGAAAATAAGTCTGACCATGGTCATCATGATATAAGTATACTTTTGGAATCTGTAGAACACATTGGGGTGATGAAAGATGAAAATGTAAATTTCTGGACAGCAAAGAATGAGTTTGAATTAAAGAATCCCAGTAATTAGCTAACTAAACCAATGGCAATTAACTATTAGATCTTATCATCTCTGCATACATGAAAATTGTAATCCATTTAGCAGAACTTTTCTAGGAATTTAATGAGGAAATAAGAATGTCCCTAGACTATTGCTCAACTCAAATTATACACTTACTAAATGGACTTTATTGTCTTTATTATTATTTTATAATTATTATTGAAATATGTTTTCATTGTGTAACATCCCTAGATGTCCTGAACTTGCTTTGTAGAGCAGGCTGGCCTCGAACTCACACAGATTCACCTGTCTCTGCCTTCCTAGTGCTGGGATTAAAGGCGTGCACTGTGACTGGCTAGCTAGTTTTATTATTTTAATTTAACAGAGAATATAGAAATGAAAAACATTAACTTGCTAAGGCATGTAATACCCCTAGTGCTAAATTTTGCTAAGATCAATTTATCTAAGTTGGGGAAAGGAAAACATTATTAAAATCGACAGCATTCACTGGCCCATTCATACTATGAATTTTTAAAATTTATTCTTTTACTATTTTTAATACACATGTATATATATGGCATACTTTTATCCAAAACCCTTTTACTAATCCCCATCTTCCCAACAAGTTCTCTTCTCAAAATCACTTCATTTTTATTTGTGTTTCTGCTACTGCATCCAGTTAGAGTTGTTTGAGTGAGTGTAGGTGGGGGCTTACGTACTTGAGCAATGCTGTTTATCAGTGGTTTCTTCAATTAAGAAAATGATTTGCTGCAGGACCAGGTCCAAACCAAGGACCTCTTCAGGAACAGGCCCAAACCAAGACCTTCACCGAGCAGGCCCAAGGCAGTGACCTCCACAAGAACAAGTAAGAGGGAGCAACCACCGAGGGAGCAGGCCTGATTCAGAGACCTCTATGGGACCCAGTCCATGCCAGGGACCTCCACAAAATCAGGACCGAGTTAGCAACCTCTGCTGGAGCAGTAACAGGTTTGAGAGAGTGACTGCCAAGAGAACAGGACTGAGACTTCTGTGGGCCCAACGCAGAGACCTCTGAGGGAGCTGATTCAAGCCAGGGACATCCATGGGAACAGGACCAAGCCAGCAACCTCGGAGAGATAAGGTCTGAGACAGTGACTTCCTCTGGAGCAGGCCTGAGGCAGCAACCTTCACAAGAACAGATAGAAGGAAGCAATAACTGAGGGAAAAGGCCCCAGTTACAGACCTCTGTGGGACCAGGTCTCAGCCAGGAGCCTCTGCAAAAAACAGGTCAAGAGCGAGTAACTTCAGCAGAAGCAGCCCCAAACAAACAACCTCTGTGGGAGCAGGCCCAAACAACCTGCAGGATTGCAGAGCAAACCACACAAGTGACCTCTGGAAACATCGAGTGACCTCTGTGGTGACTGGAACTGTGGTCCTAACTGCCACATGAGGTCACCGTCTGAGCCTTGGATCCACTGTCTCCTGGAAGATTGATCACAAGAGACACATCCTAACTACACATATCAGAAGAAAAGATGGGCAGAGAAGGTGAGAACACATTGAACACCACAAAGAGCAACACGACACCAACAAAAGCAAGACTAGAACACCACAATACAGATGAAGCAGAAGAAAAATGATCTAAAAAATAACTTTAGGAGAATGTTTGAGGCCCTTAAAAATGATACGAAAAATTCCCTTAAAGAAATGGAGGATAAGACAAACAAAAAATTGGAACATATTAACAAATCCCTTAAAGAAAATCAAGAAAAAAAATCCAACAGATGAAAGAAATGATTTAAAACTTAAAAATATAAATAGAAACAATAAAGAAAATACAAACTGAGGGAATTTTGAAAATGGAAAACATGAGAAAATGATCAGGAACCACACATGCAAGCTCAAACATCAGAATACAAGAGGTGGAAGAGAGAGTCACAAGCACTGAAGATACCATAGAGGAAATAGACTCATTGACCAAGGAAACCATTAAATATAACAAAAGTTTAACACCAATTATCCAGGGAATATTAGACACCATGAAAAGACAAGACCTAAGAATAATAGGGATAGAGGAAGAAGTCCAACTCAAAAGCACAGAAAAGTTATTCAACAAAATCTTTGAAGAAAATTTTCTCAACCTAAGGAAAGATATGTATATAAAGATACAAGTAGTTTACAGAACAAAAAGACTAGAACAAATAAAAGTTCCCCTCACCACATAATAATTCAAACATTAAACATAGCGAATAAAGAAAAAATATTATGAACTGCAGAGGAAGAACCCAAGTAACATAAAGGCAGACCTGTCAGAATCATACTCAATTTCTCAATGGAAACAATGAAATCCAGAAGGTCCTGGTCAACCATTATACAGACATTAAGAGACCATGGATGCCAGCCCAGACTACTATACCCGGCAAAACCTTCAATCATCATAGACAAGATATTCCCAGAAAGAACCAAATTTAACCAATATCTAGCCACAAACCCAGCCCTGCACAAAGTACTAAAAGCAAAATTTCAACCCAAGGAAGTTAGCTATATCCAAAAAAATACAGACAATGGATGTTTTTAGAGCACCAAATCCCAAAGAAGAGAAACACACACACACACACACACACACAATAAAATCACCAACAACAAAAGCTAAATTAACAAGAGATAGCAATCACTGGTCATTAATATCCCTTAATATAAATGGATTCAACTCACCTACAAAGAGACACAGACTAACAAATTGAATACAAAAACAGAATCCATCTTTCTGCTACATACAAGAAACACACCTCAACTTCAAAAACAGTTAGAATTGGGGAATTTTTCCAATCAAATGGACATAAGAAAAAAGGTGGTATAGCTATCCAAATATCTAAGAAAGTAGACTTCAAACTAAAACCAATCAAAAGAGATAAAGAAGGAAATTTCATTTTAGTTGCAGGAAAAATCCATCCAGAGGAAATCTCAATACTGAACATCTATGCCCCAAATACACAGTCACCCTTATAAGTAAAAGAAACACTAGTAAAGTTTAAATCACACACTGAATCCCAAATACTAATAGTGGGAGACATCAACACCCCATTCTCACAACTGGACAAGTCTGCCAGACCAAAAATTAACAGAGAAATAAGGGGACTAACAGTTGTTAAGACTCAAATGGACCTAACAGACATCTACAGAACATCCCATCCAAACATTAAAGAATATACCTTCTCCGATGTTCATAGAACCTTCTCAAAAATTGACCACATACTAGGTAACAAAGCAAACCTCAACAGACACAAAAAAATTGGGATAACCCCGTGTATCTTATCAGATCACCATGGTTAAAATTATAATTCAGCAACTATAATTTCAGAAAGCCCATAAATACATGAAAATTAAACAATGCTCATCTGAATCATCAATGGGTCTAGGAAAAAATAAAAGAATAAATTAAAGACTTTCTAAAATTTCATGAAAATGACTACAAAACATACCCAAAATTATGGGAAGCAATGAAAGTAGTGTTAACAGGAAAGTTCATAGCACGAAATGCCTACATAAAGAAGTTGGCAAAATCCAACATTAGTGAGTTTACCAAACACCTGAAATTACTAAAACAAAAAGAAACAAACACACCAGGAGAAGTAGATGGCAGGAAATATCAAATTATGAGCTGAAATTAACAAAGAGAAACAAAGAAAACAATACAAAGAATCAATGAGACAAAGAGTTGGATCTTCAAGAAAACAAGAGGAAGATGTATATGACAAGACCTTTTAATCTTTGAACAAAGAAATTGAAGAAGACAGCAGAAAATGGAAATATCTTCCATGCTTTGGGCAGATAGAATTAACATAGCAAAAATGACCATCTTACCAAAAGCTATCTACAGATTCAATGCAATGCTCATCAAAATAGCAGCAAAATTCTCCACAGACTTCGAGGACAAATTCAAGTTCATGTATAAAAGCAAAAACGAACAAACAAAACAAAACAAAAACTGGATAGTCCAAACAATCCTGTACAATAAAGGAACTTTTGGAGCCATCATAATTCTTGACTTCAAAATGTACTACAGAGTTTCAGTACTGAAAACCGCCTGGTATTGGGATTAAAAACTGACAGGAGAACAAATAGAACTGAATCAAAGACAAAAATATCAATCCACACACATACAAACACCTGATTTTTGACAAAGAAGCAAAAAAATATAAAATGGATAAAAGAAAGCATATTCAACAAATAGTACTGGCATAACTGGATATCAACATGTAGATGAATAAAAATAGATCCATATCTATCATCATGCACAAAACTCAAGTCTAAATAAATCAACATAAAACCAACCACACTGGACCTCATAGAAGAAAAAGTGGGAAGTACACTTGAATGCACTGGCACAAGAGACAACTTCCTAAATATAACCCCAGCAACACAGAAACTGAGAAAAACAATTAATAAATTGGACCTTCTGAAACTGAGAAGCTTATGTAAAGAACAGTGCCAAGAAGACAAAACAGCAGCCTACAGAATGGGTAGAAGTCTTTACCAACCTCACACCAGAAAGAGCTGATCTCCAAAATATTCAAACAACTCAAGAAATTGGTCATTGTTATGGATAAATAATTCATTAAAAATGGGGTACAGATCCAAACAGAGAACTCTCAACAGATGAATCTAAACTGGCTGAAAGACACTTAAGGAAATGCTCAACATCCTTGGCTATCAGATAAATGCAAATCCAAACAACTCTGATATTCCATCTTATAACTGTAAGAATGGCCAAGATCAAAAACAGCGATGACAACCTATGCTGGAGAGGATGTGGGTAAGGGAACATTCTTTCATTGCTTATGGGAGTGAAAACTGGTACAGCTGCTTAGGATATCAGTATGGCTATTTTTCAGTAAATTAGGAAACAACGTACCTCAAGACTCAGCAACACCATGTTTGGGTATATACACAGAGGATGCTTAATCATACCACAAGGACATTTTCTCAACTATGTTCATAGCAGCATTATTTGTCTTAGCAAGAACCTGGAAACAACCTTAATGCCCCTCTACTGAAGAATGGAAAAGGAAAATGTGGTACATTTACACAATGTGGAGTACTACACAGCAGAAAAAAAAATGACATCTCAATATTTGCAGGCAAATGGATGGATCTAGACAATATCATATTGAGTGAGGCAACCCAGACCCAGAAAGACAAATATCATATATATTCAGTCATAAGTGGTTCTTAAAGTTAAAGCAAAGAAAACCAGTCTACAAATCACAATCCCAGAGAACATAAACAACATACATTGATCTAATCTATATGGGAAGTAGAAAAAGACAAGATCTCCTGAGTAAATTGGGAACATGAGGAAGATGGGAGAAGGGGATGGGAGAGGAGCTTAGAAAAATGATTATCATCAGACAAAGGCCTGATATCCAAAATATACAAAGAACTCAAGAAACTGGACATAAAAATTCTAAACTGCCCAATTAAAAAATGGGGTAATGATCTGAACAGAGAATTCTCAACAGAAGAAATTCGAATG
>JAQHUG010000059.1:5758520-5796348 GCA_028555095.1 Dicrostonyx torquatus
CTTGGGCTCCCCATAGGACAGGGTAACCTGCACCATCTTAAGGAAGCAGGGGGAGGGCAGGGGGGTAGTGGGGGAGCGGGAGGGCCGGGAACAAGGGGAGTAAATGTAAACTTTGCTTTTAACAAAAATAAATGAATAAATTAAAAGAAAAAAAAAGAAATTTTAAAGTATTTTTGAAAGGGCTTCTGTAGATATGGGTGAATCTGCCCTATCATGTCCACAAACTTATGTTTTTACAGCATTTTCTCAATCCTCCTGCTGGTGTTTACATTCTTTCTGACCCCTCTTCTGTAATCTTTTCTGATTCTTGGACATGATATAGTTGACCCGTTTGTTTAGTGATGAGTACTCAACAGTCA
Source organism: Dicrostonyx torquatus (assembly GCA_028555095.1). Taxonomy (NCBI): domain Eukaryota; kingdom Metazoa; phylum Chordata; class Mammalia; order Rodentia; family Cricetidae; genus Dicrostonyx; species Dicrostonyx torquatus. The sequence continues at coordinate 5,758,880 of JAQHUG010000059.1, forward strand.
CTTACCCTCATTTTAACCAGCTATCAGTCTTTGAATTAACCATTATCAACAGCAAACAGAAATATCCCAGTCCTCATGGGGCTGGGCAGGAGGGTTGCCAAGAGTTTGAAAGCAGTTTTGGCTACATAGTGAGATAGATTCCGGTCAGCCCAGGCTAGACAATGAGATTTATGTAGGTTTGGAACTCAGACCATGCCAGTGTCTGAATTTCTAGATGAGTGTTTATAATGAACACTGTGAGCCAAACTGCAGGTGGTGTACACGCAGAAATAAATTGCACAGAATAAAATCGTTCTCGTATTAGTACAAGAAAGGGAAAATGGGCTAGCATGACAGACAGATCCAGTCTGCTCACTTACTTGTTTTATTAATTGATAATTTCAAGGCAGTTCTTCCCTAAAGAACCTCAGGTCCTCTTCGTGTGGATGTTATAATGTGTCTGTCTAACTGTGTAGTGCTGGGGAAGAAAAACAGACTCACTAAAATACCTTGTTTACTATACTATTCTAGTGTTCTGTCTTACACCCATGATTTCTCATTTAATCTTAACAATGAAACAAAATATGCATCAATAAGGCAAGTACAATATTGTACTTTAGATTACAGACTTCCTCAGAATTTCTATGACTAAAACTCCTCCTCCGCAAATGTCAGTGACCCATTCCTCCATTTATATCCCACCCGGTTAAGCAAGCGAGATAGCTAAAGATTTTGATATTTTTATTTTCCATGCAGTTTAGAGAATAAATAAAAAAATACAGGAGGATATTGCAACATGTAGCAATGGATTGCATATAGCATATTTGCAAAGAGAAATGAATGTAATCAGTAGATAATTAAATTATACAAACAGGGACTAGGGAGAGAAACAGGTCAGTGAGTAAAAGACTTTCACATAGACGTAATACTTGGGATTGATCCCCAGAATTTATATTTTATCCAGCACAGGGAAGATGGAGAGATGAGGATCCCTGAGGCTCGCTGAAACACCAATCTAGCTTTTTCGACAAGCTCAAAGTTCAATAATAATCCTTGTCTGAAAACATATAGTTTAGAGGAATTGGAGAGATGTTTCAGTTGTTAATAGCACTGGTTAATCTTTCAGAGGACCAAGATTAGAATCCCAGCACCTATGTGGTGTTCACAACTCTCTGAAACTCTAGTTTCAGGGCATCTAAAATCTTTTCCTGCCCTCCCTGGGCACCAGGAGCACAAGTGGTGCAAATGCACACATGCAAGCAAAACATCACAATACATAATAAAATAAGTATAATAATTATAAAATAAAATGGAGAACTGAGAAAGTTAAACAACATCTACACTGATCTTTATATGCATGTAGACTCACACACATACTCAAAAACCTTTTATAAAAATAATTTTGTATAAGGTTTTAATTTAGGATTAAAAAAGATGCTGAAATCTAAATTAGCCTTTGAGTATTGTTTCTTCTGTTTCTTAGCACATTTTCAGTAGAAGAATATTTTTATTAATTTGTTTAATTTTTGTTGCTTGATATGTAAGTTACATAAAAATAAAGACTAGTACTTTTATCAGTACCGATTTTATAGTGTTATGGTGATGCTTGAATTAGACAATCCTTTTATTACAGTGTGCTTAACATGCTCAGAACATAATGAGACTGTAAGGTGTTTATGCATAGGAATGTATGATTTATCTTCATAAGAGCAATTAATATAGGTTCATAAGTGAAAAATGAGAAGGGAGCAATTAAAATTGTGATAATTCACAGGCCCCTTTACATTTGCTTAATATCACCATTCTTTTCCTTATAATAAGAATACAGATAATTGGTATTCATTCACCACATCATGTCTAACACAAAGGCGGGAGGATGGAAAAGAGTTTTACCTTGCTTAGTTCTCTGCTGGGTATTGGTATATCTGTGTTTCAAATTAATTTTGAAAGACAAGCAACAGATGTTGCCTTCATTTGTCCTTGAAAGAACCCTTCATTTTTTTGATGGAAGTGATATTTGTCGAGACTACATGTACAAGTTAAAGTAATTGCTTGAGAGGTAAAACACTTAGATACAACTTCCCATAAGTCTTCTCCCACCTCTATGCTCTTTTGCTATAAAAATTCCTAAGTCTCTAATATTCCTAAGTATATTCTTTTTTCTTTTTCTTTTTTTGGTATTTTGAGACAGGGCTTCTCTGTTTCTCTGTGGCCTTGGAGCCTGTCCTGGAACTAGCTCTTGTAGTCCAGGCTGGTCTCGAACTCACAAAGATCCACCTGCCTCTGCCACCCGAGTGCTGGGATTAAAGGCGTGCGCCACCACCGCCCGGCCCTAAGTATATTCTTACTTCCTTTTCTTGACCTTCTAGCATTTTCCCTGACTCTTCAACCTGAACTTTGAGTATTCACCTCGAATGTGCAGTTTGACTCTGAAGTTTGTCAGTTTGAACTTTTAAAATTCTTTTCTCTTTTTTTATTGATTTTTATTGAGCTCTACATTTTTAAGTAAAATACCATGCCTCCCATTTGTCTTTCATTCACATCTTATTCAGCAAATTTTAGTACTTTGTTCCAAAATATACCTTAGATATAATTAAATATATAAAGCACTTAGCATAATGCCCAGAACAAAGACTTAAGGATTATATCTTGTTTTCTTCAATATTTTAGAAATTATCACCTCATCCCCTAGTTACAAATGAGTAAACTGAATCTCAGAGATGCTTAAGACTTTCCCCCAAATCATAACTGAATGGGAATATGAGATGAGCCTATTTTGTCTAATGTCCCCTATGTCATGGTTATGATTTCGGTTGAAATTTTCCCCTAAAAGCTTACGCATTGGAGGCTTGATCCCCACTTTGTGGATTTAATCACTGGGAGATGAGGGATCTGACTTCATCAATAGGTTCACCTACTGATTCATTCATATTGTGATGAGATTATTGCTGAGTTATATCTTCCTCTGTTTATCTATATCTTTCTGCTTCACAATGGACGTGAGTTAATCAGACTCCTCTGCTATGTGCCTCACTCCAGTGGCACAGCCTAAACAGTCAGATCATTTATGTTAACTCACATTCATCTGTCATCATAAATTAATTATATGGAAAAATATTTTCAAAACTTAATCATTAAAGGCTGATTTACTTCTTCCCTGTTTATCACTCTAGCCAAATCCCATACGCTTTCCTCCAGCTTTTCCCAGGCTCCAACTCCACTGACCTTTCTGAATACTTGAACTACGTGAATTTCTGACTTTAAGAGTTGGCTAGCGATGTACCTTGGGAGATTTGTGGTACTTGCTGACATCAGATCTTTCACTTAAAGAGAAGCTGTCCATGGCCATATGATAAGAATGGTCACCTACTTTCTTCCTTTGAGTACTCAAACTCATTTTATGAAATCACGGGTGATTACTTTGTAGTGTTTCTTTTCTAAACATTTTTTTGTGAATATTTGATTACCTTTTACTCTTTTGATATGTACACACCATGAATATATCATCTGCCTTGTTCACAATATTTCTGCAATGCCACAAAACCCATCTTCTTCCTGGCAGGTATCAATATAGTCTTACTGAATAGAAGAAGGAATAAATAAAAGAGTGGATAGATGGAGAACTGTCCTTGTTTCCCAGGTCCTCTACTCCTCATGCTGTGTCTCTGGGCTGTAGGGGAGAGAAAAGCAATCAACAGAGTCTGCTCGCTCCTGAGAAAAAGCACACTTTGAAAAATGAAGTGTTCCTTGTCATTAGCTTTCAGTCAAGCATCACATCAGGAAACCTGTGCATCATATGTTGTGATTGGACCTTGAGGGGGGACACCTGCGATGCGGGTCCCAGCCTCCTGTGAGCTGAAACAGATGGTTTTCTCACACACATCTAAATAAAGCTGTAATAGTGTTGGCCTGCCAACACAGCACAGGTGAATCTTTTTGTACAAAAAAAAAACCCTAAGTATTTCTTGGATATCAAGTAAAAATAAATTTCTATAGTGCTACAGTTTTTATTTTAGACACCAATTATCGCCTTTTTGGGTGCCTCATTAAGGGACTGCTCTTCCTGGTCTAGGAGTAGAGGCTTCCAAAATATTCTTCCACAGAAAGGCTATGTACCACCAGGAATATCTTATTAGAGCATCACTTTCATAATGTGCCCTTGTCTTCTTACATCCAATTAATGAGTCTTCATCACTTATCTGACCAAGACTGTGAATTGAACAGAATATACCTCGATTACTTGGTGATCTGATTAAATAATCATGGCATGGCCATTACCAATGTCATGTAGCACTGGAAGTATCTTGGAGGGATGAGTCTGCACACCATTTTGAAAGAACCCCTGGAAAACATACAGTATATGTTGTTTGTGTACATATAAAATTAAGAAGAGTACAACATATGAGAGTAAAGGCTGAGTTGTTTTCTCAGTCACACGCTCGAATTACAGAAGCGGTAGGGGCCAATTTTCAGTTCCCCAAGGATCAAGTGACGATATATTGGTATTCTCTAAGTATATCTATTTACTTTTTCCTTTTCACTAGAATTTAGCTTCAGGTATATCTACCACCACTCTATCTCTGCCTTACTAAGCACAACATGTAGAGCCTCACAATGTCTTTTTAAAACAATTAGACCAACATTAGAGGTTACCAGGAAGACTGTTTACAGTGAGTCAACGAGCATCATAGGAAGGAAAGTAACACAGAAGCAGGGGTCAGATGACAAAGCCCTTTCATCATTTTTGGTGTCATAAATGCCTGTTAGAGGTGAGACTACGAAGCATATATTATTTTAGCATTTATATAACACTAATGAGAAGTGCACTATATATGTATTTCTTATTAGTTGTTTGATATAGACTATTTTTCAGACTTTGGTAATCATTTATGTATCATTCAGGTAGTTCATTTATGTACTACACAGGGCTGAGTGGATTTGGGACATGAAAAATAATGCATTATTTTGTACCTTTATTTATAAGTATTACATATTTTTAAAATAAGTCCTGTAGTTTGTAATAAGATTAATTAAGAAACAAGTCCTTCTAAATTAAAGCAAGTCAGGTACAAACAGTTATGTCATGTAGAATCTAAATGCATGAAAGTAGTTGCTAAGAGCTAAGAGTAGGAAAGATTAGATTTCGGTCAGAAAATGGAAAAATGTAGTTAAACAGAAGGCACGTGGTTTTTAAGATGACAAGCATGTTAATTTGGTAATCCCACATGTACCTCATATTATCTATGATTAGAATTTTTCCCAAAATAAGATGGAATAAAATATAATTAAAAATCAGAAAAATTGCTTAGCATCAAATTTATTAAAGAAATAGCTTTTGAGATATTTTATCTAAAAGATATTTTATGCAAATCTATAGTTAATTAAAATATAGTTGAATATATACTCTTTTTTGAGAAAGACGCTGAAGCAGTTTATTAATTAACTATGATTCATCCTAATAGTTGGCACTAAGTGAATTGTATGCATTAACTTTCTGAGCTTCTCACAGGAAATTTTAGAACTGTATAATAAATCTGTTATTTTACAAAAGGAACTTGAAAATTCAGTAAAGCAAATCATATCTTTCACAAACACTTAAATACAAATTAGGTCTGAAATTGAAATCCTGTTCTCAGAGAAATACAATTTTCCCTCTTGGTACCATATCCTAAAGACATGGCCGAAAGATGAAAGCTAAGTTTCTTCTCTGACAGTGTAGCAGTTACGTTTTTGTTGCTGTGATAAGGTGCTCAGGCAATGACGAATGGTTAGAAAGATAGTCCATCATCGCCAGGAAACAACAGCAACAGTTAGGGGAATCAGCACAAACGGAAGCAGGAAACAGGAAGTGGGAGTAAGAGAAACCCTGAAACAACCACATCCATGGTTGTTTTCTAAGGCCCTAACTATGTTTGCCAGTTTTCCTTTTGCTGATACACAGACATTTAGAGAGTAGATAGGAACGATCAGGCACATTCCCTGTTATTTCTTCTGACATGATAGACAGCAGTGACTAACTCTGGAGTTATGAATTCTCTCCTGTTAGTAGATGGAGCCTTAGAAGTCTTCCTAACACACAGAGAAGAAATACCATCACCACTCAACCATTCATTTGACTATTCCTGGAGAAGATTAAATGCATTTTTGAAAAGATTAGATTAGAAGTTAGGCTGGAAATCTGTGTTTCAAAACCACAAGCTTCCACTACTGACCATTTTTGAAAGTCATTTATTTTTTCTCACATTCTCTTTAAAGGAGAGTTTTTAACTGAGTTCCTCTTAGTTTCCTTTCTGCATTAACAGGTTGCAAACATCAGAAGTTCTTAGAGCAATTTGTCAGCCCTGCACCACATTCCCAGAAGTTAGCAACCCTGACAAACTAATTACTGCTAAGTTTTAGATGAACCTTGTGACAACCTGGTATTTATCATTCCTGTATTTCAAAAGATTTTCAATAATACAATCTTTATACTTAAAGAAATGTATGCACTGCAAAACTGGAATTTCATCATGTATGGATACAACATAGGAAAGGCATGTAAGTTCTTTTCTCTTCTTTTAGCCATAAACTACTGAGAAGCTGTGGGGTCATAGGGATAGATGATCCAGGTTTCTTATCGTGTTTCATCACACAAGCAAGAATGAAATGGATTCTGCTGACATTAGTAGACCAGGAGTTCAGCTCTCCATAATCTTTTAATCCAAGAGAAAGGTGACTTTGTATGTGTAGATAAGGACAGATAGCACTTAAGGAAGGCCTGTGTGAGACAAGATAAGTGTGCGTCGAGTCATGCCCACTTGTAAGTTCACGCTTCAGAGTCAGCATCCATATTCTCTTTTTCCCTTCCTGACCATAATCTTAAATAAATATTTTCTTTTATATCATGTTCTGAAACTGATGCCTTTGTTCTTATCAGTATATGTCTCTAAAATTAATGATGATTTTGATTAGTGTTTTACTTCTAATCATATTACTAATTGCTTCTATCAAATATTAATAAACAGTCTTTACTTATGTGTCTTCAATAAATGACCTCATTAGCCTAAGCTTTTCTTTGTTTGGTTGTAAGGTCTTATGAAAGCATTGTTTCTTTCTAAACCAGTGACAACCTCCTCTCATTTTAAAAAAGATATTTTGATCTAGTAAATTGTTTAATATTTCTTATTTTCTGCAGGAAAAATAATATGAACATATTATCCTCCCACTTAATTTTATTAGTTCTTCCTTTTGAGCCTCTTACTATTCTTCTGTCTTCACTCGGCATTTTCCTCGTGTTCTAGAAAGAGTGGCTGATGAACCTGGGGTTGATTTTGGAGAGCATATTGTTCATATCATACTATGTCAATCAGCAGTGTCAGTGCTTCCTTATTGGATGTCTTTTTACTTCTCTACGAACAGTATAGCAAAATAATAAATATCAGAACACTGTAGTGAAATAACATAATCAGTTATATCTTCCCAAGGTCATTCATATGTTTGTTTGTGTGTGTATATCCAAAGCTCAAATTTTTACGGAGAAATTCCTTCACAAATACTCCATAATTTTCTCACATTTCCAAATATGATTTTCTTTTTCTCAGAGCATGAGTTGAGATCAGACATGATGTAACTAATTGCTAAGAGAAAAGAACATTTCATAGAGAAATTCTAGATATCGTGGTTGCCAGAGAAAATAGATCAAATTATAGTTGAGAAATTTTTATGTAATATATCAATTAAAACAATATTGACTAATATTAATTTAAAATAATTAATTGCAAGATGCTAATTGTGGGGCTGGAGAGATGGCTCAGTGGTTAAGAGCATTGCCTGTTCTTCCAAAGGTCCTGAGTTCAATTCCCGGCAACCACATGGTGGCTTGCAACCATCTGAAATGAGGTCTGGTGCCCTCTTCTGGCCTGCAGACATACATACACACAGATAGAATATTGTATACATAATAAATAAATAAATATTTTTAAAAAAAGATGCTAATTGTGTGTTCTTAATATTAGTGTGCTAATAATACATTTCAGAATCCAGAAATTTTGCTTCGTTTTCTTGTTTTCTATCTGTAATTTGATAGTGAAGAGTTGAAGTCTCCACATTAAAGCATGTAACAACCATCACTCTATCATACATTTCCTTTGTTTTACTTTATTTGCACCCATTTGTAATAGTATAATTTCTCATGTCTACTCACTTTCCCACATGAATATGAAATAAATCTGCATCCTCATAAGATATTTTATGCTGCACATATTTTATGATTTTGCTTTTAATTTAAACAATTATATATGTCCAAATTAATTCATTTATTAAGGAGTGCTTTAGTGAGCAACTCATGTTGCTACTGGTACATTTAGTGTATACAATCAATTTTCTTCATAATTCCTCATGTGATATATACATGATTAATTTCTTTGAACCTGGGTTTCACCATATATCACTAGGTAGTCCACAACTCATTTTGCTGTCTGGGTTGGCCTTCTTCTTCTCTCTCCTTTCTGAGTGATAGGTTTAAACACACATTTTTATATTTCAATTTTATGGTAAAACCCATTTAGGTCACAGATCCTACCTATAAATATATACTTGTATATATGTCTTTAGGATACTTACTCAGGAAAGAGATCATTGACTCAGTTTAAAGTTATTTACTTTTATTTATTTATTTACATTTTACATTCTCATCACTGGGGATAAATGTGTCAGTCTCACTCTATGTTGATTATAATTAATATAGTTTTCTCATGTTTAAAGTACTGACTCCTAATGCTATTTTAGTAGAAATAGAAAATAATAAATTAGTCATGAAAATAAATGCAAATTTAGGTAATCTTACTGCTAACATTAGTCAGAATATGTAAGTTGAGATTCTTTGATTGCAATAAACAAAAATTGATTATGAGTTACATTTTCTTTTTCTTTTTACATTTGACCATTTCTTATTTTTAGTTTGTTTTTGAGATTATAATACATTTCTTACTTCCTTTCCCTAACTCCAAACTCTCTCATATAACCCTCCCACTGTCCTTCATATTCATGGCCTTTTTTGACATTGATTATTATCAAATACCTTTATTTATTTGACTACACATACATTTTTATAAATATAGCCTTCTCAGTTTGTATAGTTCTACTTCTATTTATACTTTCAGGGCCTGTTTTTTAACACTGGGCCACCAGTTAGTTGGTGTGCTCTTCCTTTGAAGGACACCTCCCATACACTGGGCCACCAGTTATTTGGTATATCTTCCTTTGAAGGAAACCTCCCATACACTGGGCCACCAGTTAGTTGGTGTGCTCTTCCTTTGAAGGACACCTCTCATTCTCAGTTTTTCTCAGTTGCCTATAGTTCATTGGGTAGAGTGCAGTTTGTGAGCATTTATCCCTGTATATTTTGCAATGTCCATCGGTGTCATCCTTGTTTATATCACATTTTAGAAAACTAAAACTAAGTATCAAGAAAATCAGTTTGAAAACAGACCAGGAAGGGGTCCAGAGAGTTAGCAGCGGATAATGGCGGGTCACTTTCTCAAGGCTCTCTTCCTAGAATGATAATGTCTAACAATCTCAGACTGGGTATCACAGAAATACCAACATATACAAGTAAGTCAATAACTTATGTTGCCAAAGAATAAAATGTGTATTTTTTAGGCAAAATTATGTGTATGCTACATGACTCAGAGGCAATGAAGGTAGAGGGAAACCCAACAACTGCGATAGGTAGCTATCAACTGATCCCTGTTATGATTTTCTAATGCTTTCACTGTCTTATGACATATCTAAGAGAACAGGAACATGAGCACATTCAGCCTCATCAAATGCTTCAATTCTATCAGTCTCCCAGTTTTTCTTCATTCTATTGTTTTCTACTGATCCACCTACACGTTATTTACATTCTTCCGTGCCCCGTAGGTGGAGTTGTTATTAAAAGAGCACAGAGTTTCAAAGTTAGTGAAGTGTGACACAAACTCAATAATTGAGTTCAATTTCCTAAACTCCACATAGCTCATAACCTAGACTCCACATGCAATGTGATATTCCAGTTACTTCCATATTTTGCACTCCTTAATACTTCATGATATTTTCATGAGGATTTTTACACCCCATTATTAAAGGGTATAGGCAGGAGTCATGACAAATTGAAGGAGGGACTCGGAGTGTGTTTACGACCCAGGCTAGCATTGTGGAGAAGAGTTTAATCGTCTAAATGTGAAATCAAAATTCTTCTAGTATTCTGTGATCCTGAACAAGTTTCATAAGTGCTTTGATATATTCTTATAAGTAAAATCACCATATTATCAATAATATCCACTTAATTGGTTTGAAAATTGAATCAATATACATAAATTACTTGTTAAAGGTCTTAAGAAATTCTTGCTATAATTATACAATATTAAAATTACTACTCGAAAACAAAATACTTCACACATTTAATATCACATTAGAGTAGTGTCTATAAAACTTTGCAACAAACGATGCTTGGATTCTCCTGATGTTCACTCATATGAACTTTGCTCATTTGTTTTAAATGTTTCTTAGCAACGTATTTGAACTTTCCTACTGATAATGTGTTTCTTATTCCTAGTACTTTGAAAAATATAGTAGAAACTACACATCTTATGCAGGTGCTAACTTTTGCTAAAGGCAAAACACTAAAAGAATATGTTCTTGTCAAGAAAAATCTATGTGTAAATTTTTGAAAGATATAAATTAATGCTTTCAAAACAGACTCATAACTTAATTATATAAAGAAACTCAAGTTTTATTTGTCAAAAATATCTGGATTCTTATTAACCTTTTGTTTAAAATATTTCAAAAAGATCTTGAAGCTCAAACTAACCTGCCATAAGGCAGTAAGACCTTATGACTTTGAGGTCTCCTCCTGTTTGGAGTTTATGATGGTAGATACTGAATCAGACCAAGCCACCCCTTCTTAGCAGTGTCATTGGGCGCTTCTTATTGGGAACTTTCACCTTATGGCTGTGAACATTTCCCCACTTTCTGTGGTCTGATCACTTCACTGCACTTCAGAGCGCCAGTGTTAACCGCAAAAATATTAAGCCTGGCACTTATGTCCCCTTTTCTACACCCTGGTGACTCCTGTTTGGCTATTATGGGTGGCTTCAAGCTACTTAACACCAGCCAGGATCCCTTCAAAGAGTAGCTCAGCGGAGGGTGATTCTGGAGCCAATGAAGGATGGTAAATCACTTTATGGAAATTAGCTTTTAATTATTCATTGGCAATTTGACTGCAATCCAGCAGGTGTCCTGATAGGAAGAAAATGACTTAATAAGCATTGCTACATGTTTTGCTTTTTCTCCTGTCCAAAATCCACACTCAGCTTTTCAGCTCAAAATTTCGGTGGAGAAGAGCCTATGCATCACCACCTCTGGTTAGCAGTAACGATGTCATTCATTCATTGATTCACTCATTCACTAACTCATACAAATGATTTTTACACAAATCAAAATGATTTGATTATGAGAAAAGAAAAATAATGTTTGATAGGAAGAAAAAAATTAAAGAATCTAATATGAAGTCATGGGGTCATATTTTGACTTTTACTTCTCTGCTCAATCCAAAGGACATGGGAAATATGTATTATAAAAAAATTAGCAACCTGACCTATATTTGAACTAAAATGTCATCAGTTATTGGCTGTTTGACCTCAGAAAAATCAATTAACCTCTCTGAACCTCAACTTCTTCAAATGCAAATATCAAGATATTAAAATCTTGAATGATGAGTAAAACTGTGTTCTGTGTATTTGAAAAGTCTTTTTTAAAATCAATGATAAAGAATATGATCATTATGCACCAAAATGCTTTTCAAAGTGTCTTATGAGGCTAATAAACTATCTAGGCAGGGCTATTTGTCAATTCAACTGAGAGTAGACCCATTTAAATGTCATTTCACCCAGGAGGTTTGAAACTCCAAGTTTATAAACTGCACAACCAGATTATCAACCTGCCCCCTACACAAAAACTCCGCTTGAATTGATTGGCTGAAAATCAAGCTTTGGGAATACAGAACCTATCTCTTCAAACATACTTTTAGAAACCTAGCCATGAGTGAGTATGACTACATGAATGTGAAATCCATTTCATATGATACAAACTGTCATTCTATATAACTAAGATAATGATGATATACCAGGATTCTAGACACTGAGGATTCTGACTTTGACTAATTACTGAGGGTTTATTTTTGAACAACAAAGACAAAATAGAGAAAACAATCTAAGACTTAATGTACATATTTAACCCATTTCCCCCTTAGCAAACAGATAAAGACAATGAGTCTTCCTCAAGTACTTTTGTTCTGAAACTTTTTATTTTACAATGAACCACTGTTTTTCCATACAGGTGAATTTATGTTGCTAAAAATTCAAACAAGACAGAATATGCAAATGTGAGTCAGTACTTTTGGTCTGTAAGGTATTTTACATTCGTTTCTACTCAGAATGTAACTTCTCATCACTTCAATGTTACCATCCAACCTCATTCTATTTACACAGTATGACTTTCAAGGGTGGAAAATGTTCCTTGTCTGTTAAACTTACCTTAAAACCATACAGGCAATCGAAAGTATTCCAGGTTGACAGAATCCCACGCATGATTAGTTGAAGCTGAAGCAGAAGTCTAAAGGAAGAAGACATTTTAAAACTGTGTGACATCTTAAAGAGAATAACTGGAGTTGCTTCCTGAAGACAAAATTACCCGTGTTAGTATGCTTTATTTAGCTGGGGTCTTGAATCTTCATATCTTCTGTGAAGAATGATGGATTACAACACCTTTACTTTTCTGTTTATCTTTTTATGATAAAATTAAGGAGAGGTCTCATGTATCCCAGGCTGGTTCCAATGATGATCTGTGTATCTGTGTGTGTGTGTCTGTGTGTCGTTGTGAATGGGCATGCATTTCGTGGACTTGCCTGATGTTGCAGAAGTCAGAAGAGCATGTGGATGTCCCTGGAACTAGAGTTATTAAAGGTTGTGAGTTGTTGTGTGGTTGCTGGAAACTGAGCACAGGTCTGCTTAAAGACCAGTAAGTGCTCTTAAACAATGAACCAACTGTCCAGTCACTAAGATGTTTTATTTTCTATTTGAATTCTTTAACAGTTCTTCATGGAAAACATGGAATGAAAAAGGGGGAGAAAGAGTAGGAAAATGGGAGCTCAGTGGGGGAGGGATAACACATCAAGAAAACATGTAAATCAATTATAAAAGCACTGAGAAATGTTAGGCAGCAGGAAAAAAATCTGAAAAATCCAGAAAGAAAGAAATACATCAGGAAAACTGAAGAATCTACAGAAAGTCATAAAATAAGGGGAAGAGAGAAGGGGAAAGGAAGGAGAGAGAAAAGATGCAGGAGAGAGACATTGGGCAGGGCTGGAACCCAAGAAAGGGTTATGAGAAAGAACAAGGAGAAGGAAAATAAAATCAAGTAACTTATTGTTACAGATGGTAAATGCTACAACAAAGGTTCAAAGAAACCAATGTTGTGTCAAAGTAGACATCATAGTAAATTAAAAATTGGGAGAAATCCATGGCTAAATCAAATGCTATAGAAAAAGAAAAGAGAAGGGGGCGTTAGCATCAAGAAGATGGGGAATGAGACAGAGAAGAATGAGAAACTAACTGGGGAGTTCCAAAACCAGAAAACACCTCAGATATAAACTCAAAAATCAAGCAATGTGCATTCTGAATACCCTGGAAGAATTTTGTCTAAGTTCTGGGAAATCACATATATAGAAAACAAAAGCAGCTGCAGTCTTTGGAGGCTCTCGTGGTTCAGTGCATGTGGTTGGAAAATGGGTGGAGGGAACTCAGGCAATATTATTCATGTGTCCTGTGCACATTTAAAAAATTACTTGGGACCTCAATTTATCTGTGAAATTAGAGGCATAGCCTATGTATAAATTATAAGAATCTTTCCAACTCCAAAATAGTGTTGAATTTTCAAAGCTAAAACCTTACACAATTGGTGGGACATCATTGGTCAATATCAATATAAACTCAGCTCTGAGAACAGCTGCAGCGTCCTCAATTCCCTCATCACAGTCTTACACTTGATGCTGAGAAGGAGGAAAGCAAACTGCATTCTCCACTTTGCTGTCTTCTGTAAACTTAACTGTCTTGCCTAAGATAGACTATTCACTAATCTTTGTGTCTATTTTATAATGTGTATAATTTATATGTATGATTCCAGGTCCATGGGGAGGTGGAGATGGTAAATGAACAGCTAGATCAAAACTTACATTGTCTGCTCAAATGCTTATGAAGCAAAAAGGTAGAAGAGAGGTCAGGCAGACATAAAGGAGAGCCAGGATCCAGGAGCATGTCATGCTCTGCCTAAAATAGATGGAAATGGTTAGCTCTTGGATTGAGTTAGACTTTCACAGTATCTGTGGCCATAGGAGTCAGCCATATGGCCAGTAAGATGTCTTATGGGATAAATACACTTTCCTCCAAGTCTGACCACCTGACATGAATGACAAAAGCCATGTGGTATGTACAGAGAACCATTTGTTACAGGTTGTACTCTGACTTAGCACCTATGCATGTACACACACACACATGCCCCCACACAAATATATATATATATAAATTAATTGTTAAAATAATGGTAGAGTTTTTAAAGAGTATTATTGATTTTTGCTACTATGCTGTGAGCCTTTTTAATAGAGAAGCTAATGGCAAGAAATGTTATCAAAATCTTGAGGCCCAGTGAAATAGCAGCCTTACTTAGGAGCAAAGAAGAGATTAGAAACCATGACTGTGTCCTGGTGTTTGTGAGATTTTCTGACATGAAAAAGGAAAGCATCATTAAAATAACCTCTCCAGTTTTCCTGGGATCTGCTGCTCTAGTTAAGACTAGGTACAGTGTTCTATGTATCATCATTGCTATGCACTGCTCTTATCCAGGTCTACAGTAAAAACAATGAGCAGAAGAGAAAGATGTGTTCAGATGTACTATTTGGTGCAGACAGAAACACAAGAGAATTCACAAATACAGACAAGGTAGTTTCAGATGAAGTAGTTGCAATTGTTCAAGATTAGTATAGAAGTAACACCACCTACTCCACGCTGGGACAATGTGGGAGATCCTCCAAAAGGCTTCAGATTGTGAAAGTGCAAATTGTCAAAGTGTTTCGTCTTCAAAATCAACTACCATAGGGTTCTTCTTGTTTCCTAGCTTCTCTGTGATCATGGATGATAGGCTGGTTATTCTTTGCTTTACATCTAATATCCACTAATGAACGAGTACATACCATGTTTATCTTTCTGTGTCTGGGTTACCTCATTCGGGATGGTTTTTTCTAGATCCATCCATTTCCCTGCAAATTTCAAGATGCCATTGATTTACTGTTAAGTAGTATTGCACTGTGTAAATGTTCCACATTTTCTTTATCCATTCTTCATTTGCAGACCTTCTAGGTTATTTTCAGGTTCTAGCTATTACAAATAATGCTACTATGGGCACAGCTGAGCAAATGTTCTCTTGGTATGCGTGTGTATCCTTTGAATATATATGCCCAACAGTGTTATTGCTGAGAACCCTAAGAGAGATACATATGGATCCCTCTGGGAAGGAGAAATAGACAGTATCTCATGAGAAAACTAGGATCAATTGGGTGGAAGGGGAGGGATAGGGAAAAGAGGAGGGTGGAGGAGAGCATGAGGGAAATGAATGTTTGAGTTGGAGGAAGAACAAAGAGGGAGAGCGACGAAAGAGATATATTGATTGAGGGAGCCATTATGGGGTTAGTGTGAAACCAAGCTCAGTCTAGATAAAGAGAGGGAAGACCTTGGTTCTGCCTTAAAGAGATGTGTCAGACTTTGTTGACTGCCCATGGGAAGCCTTACTTAACTCTCTGAGGAGTGGATTGAGGTGGAGAGAGGAAGGTTGGGGGAGTGGGTGAAGGGGAGAGTGTAGGAACAGGGATAGGTACATAAAGTGAGAAAAAACTGTTTAATTATGAATTAGAAAACAAAGCAATAAAAACGACTACTAAAGCATATATTTTCCCAGATTTAGCTCTGAAGGCAGATATAAGCTATAACAATGGTAGTCCAAGGTGTCAAACTACATTTCACCTTGGAAGCAGGACTTGGTAGCATTATCCACATGGTTCTGGGCTTTGTGGACATAAACATATATGTGTAAGGGAGATGAGTGGTTTGTGTTGAGTTTCCATAAAACTCGTAAGTCCAGACATTATATTGCAGGGATGTCATAAGAAACCATTGCACAAAACTAGGAAGATAAAGTCTAAATTGCAATGAAGACTCTGGGTGTTGGAGATGCTAGATCCATGGGACAACAGCCAAGGAAAGCTTAAGGACAGAACAGCAGCTACCTTAAGAAGGAGGCAGAGGTGAGTGAACAAGGCAACCCAAGCCAGTTGGAACCAAAGTAGCTCCCTGATAGTTTTAATTTTGCTTTGGTTTTCTTTTCTTGAAATCTTTTTGTTCATCACATTTTTATGTGTTATTTGGTGTATTGGATGAATATAACCGATTTTATGTTATTTTATGTGTTATTTGGTGTATTTGATGAATATAACCGATTTTATGTTATTTTTATGTGTTATTTGGTGTATTTGATGAATATAACCGATTTTATGTTATTTAAAAACTTCAGATAGTTGAGATTATCTTGGATCTCAGGAAAGTATGCACTTTTAAGGAATATTAAGACTGTTAAAGACAATAAGGGCATATTAGTAGTGCATATATGTTTTGCATTGTGAGACGGAAGTGGAATTTTAGAGATGAGGGATGGAATTGTGATGGCTAATATTTAATATCAGTTTGACAGGATCTGTCAGGGCACAGCTATGACAGGTTATAGAGATTAGCTTAACTTCTGGGCCTGCTTGTTAAAAATTAAAAATTTAGGCTAATTGAGGTTAATTGAGATGAGAAGACCCACCTTAAAAGTGAACAGTATAATTTTTTTTTTTTTTTTGCTTTGGACTACGATTATCTCTAAAGTTGCTTTGGCCCATGTGTCTGGCCATAACAACAGTAAAAATACAAAATACATAAAAGAACTAAAAGTAAAGTCTTTGGGTTCATGCATCATAAAGTAAGCTGTATTAAAAATAATGCTAAAATTTGACCAAATATATAAATAAAGTCTGTCCCATTTTTTCTTCCTCAGTGTCTGACTCTTGGCATATATTTATATGGTCATCATTATTCCCGAAAGCCTGGTTCTTAGTCTTAGCATGAATGGCCTGTGCACTCTGCTTACTGCATCAGAACATGCTAAGCTGTTCTGTGATGTGATTTTACCTCTGACATTTAGAACATTTTGTGTTTATTTTTTTCCTTGGTTAAAGTTTCTTTCTATTTGAAGAACTTCCTTTTGGACTCCTTATAAGACAGGACTAGTCGAAATATGTTCTCTCGGGTTCTGATTGTCTGACAATGCTTTTTATCTCTTCCAAGTTTCCAAAGAACAGCTTGCTGGGTATAAGATTACTGGTTGATAACTTTCCCTTTCTCCTTCAGCGTTGTGAAGATATCATCCCACTCTCCCCTGGCCTGTAGGATTTCTGCTAAGAAATGAGCTGTCAGATGCATCTCGATACATTTTTGTATTGTTTCTTTGTTCTTGCTGCCCTGAAAAATCTCCTCCTTAGTTTTGACCTTTGAGAGCTTGGTGTATTAGAGCAGACCTGAGTTTTATCAGGCTGCTATCTTTAAAGCATATTTTCTTTAAAGCATATTTCAGGTCAGGGTATTTGTGTTCCAACTTAAACAGGTTCTCCCCCTTGTATCTTTCTTTTAGGCTACTGGGTTAAAGTACCGAATTACTTATTGATGTTTTACTGAAGACATTCACTTTCCTTATAAAGTTGTTTTAAATTTGTTGTCTTAGAGTTAGTCTATATTGTTTACCGCAGGGTCTGACTGAAACCTTGTTTCAGCAGTTTGGTGAGGCTGTTTCTCGAGAGCTCTTGATGGCCAAAATAGCATCTCAGCATTAAGGGAATAGGGTAATTATTTCAATGTCCTAATCTGCCTTACTTTTTCCTGTCTTACTGGAAGTTCTAAGTGGTCTGCTTTTAATCACTCGTGCTATTTCAGAACTGATGGTGTTCAAGTTAGGGCAAACTGTGAAGTCACTCTCTGTAAATTACCAGTCTTTCAGTGTAAGAGGGCAACCCAAGCCTGGGTTTCTTTCAAAGCTAACATGAACACATTCCTCTATAAAATCAGGAAAAGGGTGATTCTCAAATACCCAGTTCCTGTGTCTTAGATGGTTCTGTATTTTTAGTCTTCATGCATTCATCTATAGTACATTAGTTTGAGAGTTTTTCAGTTTCCATGTAAAAAACACAGAGTAATGTATAATTATTCTATTCTACCAATGTCTATGCCATCCTAAAGTCTTTGAGACCATATATCACCAGCACTGTATAACTGTGTAATATTTCCATACGGTATCCTAGTGAATTTGGCACATCATTTAAGTTGGACCAAGGTACATGGTACTGTAGACTACTTATTGCTGAAGAGGACTTGATTCTCAAGACTTCACATTCTACATGACTCACTCTGACCATGAAGGCAGTCTGTGCTCCTGCCCATGGGCATTATTTTAAGAATGGAAACTATTAGTATGTTTCTACTGCTAGGCTTCCTTAGTCTGACATTCAAATTGCTGTGCTTACCACTCTTTTCTACCCTAGCAAATAGAGTCCTGTTCCACACTAGGCTGTTCAGGTGCCCTAGCTCATTTTATATTACTTTCGATAAATACCATGATCAAAAGCAATTCAGCAAGAAAAGATTTATTTTGTCATTAAAGCTTACAGTCCATTATGAAGAGAAGTCAGAACACAAACCTGGAGGCAAGAACTAAATCAGGGCTCATGGAGAAATTCTCCCTACTGGCCTTCTGTTCATGGTTTGCTCAGCTTGCTAACTTATACCACCAGAGTCCCTATCCAGAAACGACACTGCCCAAGGAAGGCTGGATCCTCTCACATCAGAAAGAGAGAAAAAGAGAGAGAGAGGGAGAGGGGGGGAGAGAGAGGGAGAGAGAGAGAGAGAGAGAGAGAGAGAGAGAGAGAGAGAGAGAGAGAGAGAGAGAGAGAGAGAGAGAGATCATTACTTATTTCTGCAAGTCAGTCTGATAAAGCATTTTCTCATTTAAGGTTATGCCTTCACAGAACACCTACCTTGTGTTGAACTGGCAAAAGCTTAACTGGAACAGGCATTGCTGGTGACAGGCAGATCATTTCCAATGTACCTGACATTAAGATGAATCATGAATGAGCCTCACAGGTTCAATGACATACCTCTGGAATAAGCTAGATTCAAGAGGCCATGATTCAGACTCAAATACAACTCTGCCATAATATGGCATGCACGTTTGGCAGATAGAGTTTTTATCACTGGCTTGGAACAAGTAGTGCTGCCCAAGGTTGGGAGATGAGATGAAAACAACATTCTGACCAAAGTTTACTATTAGCTGGGTTGTACCTGACTTAGAGGTGTCACTGTACCTTGTGGAATACCAACCTGTTTTAAGTCAGACAAGGACAGGAATTAAATCTTGAGCCTATTTTACTGGTACACAGTTGTTTAATTGATGCTTGAGAAATTTAGAGATTGTGTTTGTCAACTGTGACCTGCAATGCAACTTTTCTGCCTGAAAGATTTTCATGGTAGCATGTACCTTTATGAAATTTTAGAACAAAATTAGTTTTCTTATTTTATTCTCTAATGAGAATGAAGCTTCTTCTTCTGTTTCCAAGGTAAAGGAAAAGATGGCGGTAGCAATCTCCTTGGCACCCAATGAATGCAGTTCCTTAGCTCAGTCTTCTGATACTGTCCTTGGGGGATGAGTTGTACGGTTCTGTCTAATACTCTGACCTCAGAGAGCCTTATGCTGCATTTCAAGTCTATAACCTAAACATTATTCTCATACAGGCCTCATGTCTGATAAACTAATGACTTTATTAACTCTTTCTTTCCAGAATTCTTCCATGAATCATTTTATTGTATTGAAAGGAAGCACTTTGTTATTTCATCAAAAATCTCTGCTTATATTAATATAATTAACAAATTAACAAAATATGTATAAAAACCGATTTGTCTTTAATTATTTCTAGAGGATATTCTTAGACAATGTCTTATTGCCCCTAACTCAAGGACTTTTTGTAAATACTATCCACAGACTTATTAAGATTTTACATATTAAAATTTAAATAATTGTAAGAGATTGTTTCAAATGAGAATACAAATTTACAAATTCAAAGCAAAGTATTAGGAATAATATTTAGTTGGAGAAAGAGGAAGCTTACTTTTAACTCAAATTTTTAGAGCCTACTAACTCATAAAACAACATAAATCCTTTTTATTAAGTAATTAACTTTGTGAAATATTTACATAATAATTTTTTCACATTATTTTGTCTCTTGACTTCATTTGGTATTGTCTTTCTATGACAAATCTTTTGCAATATTCTAAAAGAGTAAAAGATAATAACAGATAATTTGATCTGTTTTGTAATAATGCCGTTCAAAATCTGCTTTCCATTGAGATAGACTCCAGATAACGTTTTACTTCACTAATTACTGGGCTAGCTTATAAATTTTAAGGTTATAATTAAATTTTGTCTGCTTTTTAATATTTTCCTTCATATGTAATTTATAAATGTTAACACAGAAATTAATCTCACATCCTTTTTGAGTTTACATTATTGGGAGCTTTATTAAGGACATTTCTACTCTGGAATGGCCAAAATTAATCTACATATTAACAAAAGTAACTCTAAGATATGTAAATACATTTTACTTAAACTCAAACATTAAGTATCATCAACTCTACTCACCCAAGTTGTAATTATATTGTCCATCAGGCTCAGTATCACTGCCTGATTAAAAAAAAAAAAAACATCATCATGAACTTGATGTTTTCTAAATAACACAATTCACTTTTTCCTCTTAAGGAGGCTGAAAAGAAGAATACTGTAAATACAATGTCATTACTAATACAATGTGTGGTCTTATTCTCCATAAACAACATTCTGAGTCCTCATGTATTAGAATTCAAGGAAAATTCCTACAGAGGCACAAATCAAAATGATAAGGTCTCTGATTCCATAGCTCAATCAACTCTTAAATTATCATTTCAAAATTCTTATACCATAGAGCTTAAAATTTAGTACATGAGTTTTGAGGATATATCAATAAATAGGTATTTCACCAGTCACCATGGAGAAAACAGTATATTGTGAAGTCTGAGTGGAAGAAGCTGTTGACGTCAATCGTTATTAAGGTGCTTAACTGTTGAAAATTTCACAAGGTATCACACAAACAACAACAACAAAATAATCCCCACCCTAACTCCAAAGATTTCCAATGAGCCCATTCAACTAAGGAGCTCTGAACTTTCTCATTGCCTTTTCAGTGATTTCAACTTGGCAACTAACTATTGCCTATGGCTGGTTCTTCTGAGAGTAATAAAATAGGTAGCCCTGTGTGTTTTGTCCTGCTTCTCTATGGCTTACTAACTTTATTTAATAGGCCTTAATGACACTCCAGGTTTCTCTCATTTATTTCCTCAAACACTAGTCTCTAGATCAGTGTTGTATGATAGGGTTGCCAAAGTCATATGATTAAGTTAATTTAGAAATTAAATGGAAGAGAATTTAAGCACAGCTTCTTAGATGCTTTATCCATTTTCACCAGACTAAGCAACCACAGGCAGCTGATGCTCACCATTTCAATTGAAGCAAAGTTTGAACAATTCTGGGATTACGGAACATGGCACAGGGCAGTTTTCATTGTAGAGGCATCTAGTACGCAAAAATTTCAGTGTCAACTAGGTATGAAAGATGCTGTTCATAACATTTTCCTTTAAGATTAGTGATACTAAGTCATGGGCGTTTTGGTGTGGGGAAACACTATAGGCCCAGTTTTCTCAAGGTGATTGATAATTGATCCCCCATACTTTTTTCCATTATGTTTTGTTTGACTTGTAATATTGCAATTTTAAAGATGCTCATAGTTTTGTGTTACAAATACAATTTTATCTAAAATGAATCTATTAACATAAAGCTAATCTGCTAAATATAATATAGAACCTAATATAAAACCCTTTGTTCAAATATATAATATGATCATCATGATGATTTCATACAGATAAACTAACAGTATTTTCTTACAAATGAGAAGCTAGCAATTCCTGAGTTAAGAAACACATTTAAATTCACAAAACATGTACACCCATTCCAGGAATCCTTCGCCACGCTTATGCCTTATCCTTCAATCATTGATGAAGGCAGAATATAGGGACAGTTCCAGGTCATACAAACTTCCAGGGTGTGTGTATGACTGCTTTGCAATCCCCAAATCAATTGTTGACTTTTTTCCCTTTGGGGCTAAAATTAGTTAGGACAGACAGGCTGGGCTGTAGTGGCACATGCCTTTAATCCCAGCACCTGGGAGGCAGAGGCAGGTGAATCCCTGTGAGTTTGATGCCAGTCTCGTCTACAAGAACTAGTTACAGGACAGCTAGGACTGTCACACAGGGAAACCCTGTCTCGAACCCCCCCCAAAAAAAAACACAGGCAAAGTAGCATAAGTTGCTGCAGCACAAACTTAAAATTGTAAAAATCTCTTTAATATTGAGCACAACTCTACAGTCTATAAGGTGTGACATTAATATATGATGTGGCTGGGTAATTATGATTGGCTCAGTGTTTGAAGTACAGTTTATAAGCAGTTGTAGGGGCTTGTGAGATAGCTCAGCAGGATAAGTTGCTTGTCTCCAAATATCTGACCTGCATGAAAGGAGAAGGGAAGCAGATCCTATAAGTTGTCCTCAGACTTCAATATAATCATTGTGGCATGCATGTGCACATACATAAGGACTGTAATTAGAAATAAATAAAATTTAAAATAGAAGCAATAGCAATAGCCTCTACAGCTTGTTGACACAGGAGATGCCCCTAAACATGTTGGAACAGAGGAAGAGAAAGTTAAAGCATAGTAATGTAATTATGTGTTCTAAAAGGAAACGTTTGAATTTTTAATGAGTAATCTGACCACTTGGAATCAGTCTTGTCATATCAATGATTCTTTAGTTTCTACTCAGAAAAAGAATGTGGGTGGAAAGGAGCATTCCACGGTTTACCTGCACCATCGTCACAATTAAGATCTCTAGTTTCCAATATCTTTCTTCCAGAATGCACAAGAACTCACACACCTCAGAAAATTTAATACACCATTTCTGGGTTCAGTTTGTATAGTAAATAGTGAAATTAATGAATACAGAATAATACTAAAGATAAGAAGTCTGAATTATATGATTAATGTAAAATATTTTAGGTAATTGAATGAACATAATATACTTACTGTCTTTCTGTATCAACCAAATAATCATTGTTTTTCTGTCCTTCTGTGTGTATATCCTGTGTTTCTTCCCCTGTTCCCTTCTCCTCCTCCATACATAACCATGTCTTTTAGGCTTAAAAGTTTATTCCTCAGAGAGTGATGGAGGAACTGGTGCATGTTTTAGACTGCAAAGAATTGTATAAATGTGGTATGCCTTTGCTATGATACCCTGCCTGTTCTCCTTCTTTTTTTCTTCAGCAATAGAACTCAAGCCAACCTTCTCAGTAAGGCAGACTGTCTAAAGGCAAAAAGCCATGGTTTCGTGGGGCTTCAGTGTGACCTGTATATGACACTACTTGCCTCTGTCAATGAGTTTGGACCTGGGGCAATATGCATTATGTCAGACTGGTGTGTCTCTGCAAGCCCATAAAAAATTGTTTTCATTGTATTTCTATTTTCAAAAATGGAGATTGCACTCTCTGTACCACCTGCCTACACTTGAGCAGTTTTGCTGCCTGTAGGGTTATCTTGGAGAATATGATATAGATAAAACAATATGAAATTAAATGATTGAAAGTCAAGTATGCATATGTGCTGTATATGCTCCAACAAAAGAAGACACTGTAATTCCTTTGTTTCAAAGGGCAGTTCTTCTGAGAAGTGGCTAATCTATCACTGTCACTAGGCAAGAAAGAGGTGTGGGAGGTGGCAGTGAGGTGGGGACATGCCAAGTTTGCTCAGAATGCTCATTGCACAGGACGATCCCCACAGCTGTTGTGCACCCAATGTAAATATGGACAGCCCCATTCATCACAGAGTTCCCTTCTGCAGCACATGTCCAAACACGGTGATGATTTAGTGCCTGCAGCTGGGGCCGCACCACGCTTCTTCAGAACAGAAAAGTTTAAATATAAGGGGGTAGAACTGAAGAGGAGACAGGGGTTACAATGAGGGAGCAAATCATGCCAGGTTTCTGGGAAAAGAGAAGGGCAACAAGAGGTGAGGTACTCCAGGGTCCTCTTTAGATTCAGTTCTCATCACAAATGTGTTGGTTTCAGTGTAGCTAAGTCTTCTGAACCAGCATTTTCTCTGTCTCTTGGTTCACACAAGACTCAGCAATAGATACACAAGGTCCTCAGGACCTCTTCTTGAAATATTATTGATCCCAAACTCCAGAAATCCTCTGTGAGGACAGCAGGATAAGAAAATAAATAGTTCAGGTTTTGCAAAGTATGGGTACAAATCATTACCTCATTCATTCATCAAAAGCTTGTAGAATTCTAAAAGATGATTCATCAACTAAGGTCATAGCTGGGCAAATATGAGGATGTGAGTTTAGTTCCCCAGCATCCTCTGAGAAAATATAACCAGAATATTTGGAGATGTAGGGCGTTCTCTGTATGGCCAGTCTAGCAGGATAGTGAGCTCAAGATCCAGGGAAAGACCTGTATCAAAGAATAATCATCTTCTGACCCCATATGTACATTATACATGGTCTGGTGCAACCAACAAACAAACACATATACATCTTGGGGTACAAAATATAATTTTAAGAGGATGGTAAAGAAGAAATTTTTTTCTTTTCCCCTTTTACATAAAAATAAATAGTTCAAAATATAATTAAATTTCATTGTAATAAATTCACAAATTAGGAATCATACTCTATGCCCAGTACTTATTATGTGGCGACTGAATGCTGCAAACAAATAGAGAATCTTATCCTGTGCTGTATAGAAATATTTTTCTTTGCTGACATAACAAGCTGTTTTAGACTTCACTAGGAAGAGATAGTACAAAGACAACTGTAGGTTCACATTTAAAAATGTCATTTTAGCAAAGGAACCAAATGATATTTGGAAAGGTTCACTACCAGTACATGTAGCTTTTGAAACAACACCACAACAGCTCATTGTATTCTGTGATGGATGGTAGGAAGAATGGGGGAACAGTTACCTAGCCTGTGTGGGTTGTTTTCAGATTGTGAATTTTTTTAATTAATTAGTTATTTTTTAAAAAAGAAAACAAGCAATCTTTTTTTTCATTTTACATACAAATCCTAATTTTCACTCACTCCCATCCTCCCATTCCCACCACCAAATACCCTCCCATCCACTCCTCAGAGAGGGTAAGGCACATTGCTTTGGGAAAGGTCCAAGGCCCTCCTTACCATATCTAGGTTGAGCAAGGTATCCATCCAAAGAGAATAGGTTACAAATAAAAGCCAGTACAAGCAGTAGGGATAAATCCAGTACCACTGCTAGTGGCCCCACAGTCTGCCCCAGCCATGGAACTGTCATCCACATTCAGAGAGACTAGTTTAGACTTATGCTGTTTCCTTCCCTGTCTGGCTGGAGGTGGCAAGCTCCCAGTAGCTCAGATAAACTGTTTTAGTTGGTGAACCCATCACGGTCTTGACCTCTTTGTTCATATTCTTACTCCTCCCACTCTCAACTGGACTTTGGGAGTTCAGTCAGTGCTTCTATGCAGGTCTCCGCCTCTGTTTCCATCAGTTGCGGGATGAAGGTTCTGCAGTGATATTTAAGACATTCATCAGTCTGATTACAGACCAAGGCAGTTTGGGCACCCTCACCTCTATTGCTTATGGTTTTAGCTGGGTACAACCTTGTGAATTCCTGGGGTTTTCTCTAGTGCCAGATTTCTTGCTAGCCCCATAATGGCTCTCTCAATCAAAAGATATCTTTCTATACTCTCATCTCTGTCTTTCCTCCATCTCAACTATCCATTCCCTCAAGTTTTCCTCCCCTTTCCTCTTCTCCCCTTGTCTTCCTCTCCCATACTCCCTACTCGCATTATCTCCATGCATCCATTTTTGTCAGGCAATCTTGTCTGTTTCCCCTTCCCAGGTGGATCTATGAATGCTTTTCTTAGGGTTCACCTTGTTACTTAGCTTTTCTAGGATCATGAACTATAGTCCCAATATCCTTTGCTTTACAGCTAGTATCCATTTATGAATGATTCATAAGTGCACTAATTGTAACACTAAGGGTGTGAAAACAAATCCTGAAATGCAAGATATTCTAGCTTCATGTCAGTGAACTTACAGAACCTAGTGAGCATTTTTATTTGGAAAAGTCATTGTCTTCCAATTTCAAATCCATTTTGTCATCCTGTTTTGATTCCTGGGTTATATATTGGAAAATACAAATCTTTCCCTGAAATCTGGTTTCTTGGAAAATTCTCTACCTAGGAGCTATTAGAAAAAGGTTGTTTTTGAGCAGATGCTTTTAATGTGCCAAGAATAACCTAAGATGATTCTTCCCGGAAGAATTTGCAGCCTTTAACCTCACAGGTAGTGGTTGGAACTCAATATGGGTTTCAGTCTTAAAGTCTTCTCTCTGTGAAACACCTTCTCTGATACTATTGGGTTACTCCAGTTTAGGTTATTCTTTCATCCAAAGAACATGTTTCTGGGATCTTTAATATTTCTTTATTTCTTCCTTCTTTCCTTCCTTCCTTCCTTCCTTCCTTCCTATCTATCTATCTATCATCTATCTATCTATCTATCTACCTACCTACCTATCTATCTATCATCTATCTATCTATCTATCTATCTATCTATCTATCTATCTATCTATCTATCTCTGTGTGTGTCCCTCCCTCCCTAATGTTTCTCTCTGTCCCTATCCGTCTCTCCTCTACACATAATACTCATATCCCTGTATTAGAATTTTATCTAACAACACAATAGCAATTAAAAGTATTTCCTAGTAGTAGGTTAGACTTTTGATACAGGCATACCCAAAACTTTATAATGGAACATGTCATTAGTTATATATGCTGTTTCATGGGGTTGCTTAAATATAGAACACACTGAAACTATCTCAAAAATGTGATCTCTTGGTGTTTCTCCTATTGAAAATTAATACACTATACCTCTGTTAACACTCATATCCTACATGCATGTTTTACAATGAAGTATTCATTATCTCAAAGTGAGTAATGCATGTTAGAAAGAAACATTGGATAAAATACATAGAATATATAGATAAAATAGAGTACAGGGAGACTAAATGTCTTATCCAAAGGTGTTGGTTTCCCAATGCTTTATTGACTATGCTAGAAAAACCATTAGGAAAAGCCATTAGAAAATATTAATGAAAATTGATTATAAGGAGGAGCAAAGATATAGAGGACCACATGAATCTGAGAAATGCTCAAAATGGTTTTGTAAAGCAGAGGACATTTGGGGATTTATTTAAACAGACCCAACATACAGTGTGGTACATCTTTCAATTAAGATTATATTGGATGATCTTAACATTAAGAACCAAATATGTATGAGATTTCAAAAAAATAAGCAGTATTGGGAATTTGATGTAAGTATATTCCATATCTTAAAAAGAAAAAGAGGTTAAATATAATTTTGACATTTTATTGCTGAAAAACTTGGAAAGGAAAAAGAATTAAACAAAAGCAAAATTATTTTTTTCTGAGCCTGGAGCTAGTATCTTGAGAAGCTGATTTGTCAGAGGGAAGGTGAGTTCAGATTTGCAGGTGTTAATTTTAAATTTTAAGCTGATAGTGAAGAATCACAGTGACAAAGTTCAATCAGTAATTGGAAATGAATCTAGGTTTTAGGAAAGAAAATAATTTATTTGAAGCTGTTGGAGCCTGTGTATTGAGCATACATGCAAAGTCCTCCTCATATTAATGCATAATTGTTACTGAAGGATGGTGAAACATATTCAACACAATTAAAAATAAGTTGTTTAAAATGTTTTAATTTTGAATACTGGTGATTTCTAAGACCTTGCTTTTGAGCATTGATTTTTTTTCTAACATATACATGGATAAACAGTGAGAACAGTACAGTAGTAAACCAAAAGTAAGCAATGTTCAGAGACCGGATGTCACTAATAGCCAACTAGAGGAAAGTAACAAATCTAGGGTAAATTGAATACTTCTTGAATGCAATGCATTCACTTTCTTTCAACAAGGATTAAGTAATCATTCACCCACTAATCTGTGGATAGCTCCCCTCCCTTGTGCCTAGCATGTGATATAGAAAGGGCAAGGTATTCTTGAACTGACACTAAACCATTTGAAACTTTTTGAGCCATGAACTCTCTTCCACTACCAAGATTTTAGTCAATGTACTCTGTCATCTAAACCTATCCTGATACCTTGAGTCTCTCTTCTAAGGTTGTTTGCTGGCAAGAATTGCGCATGTGTTAAATGACTAATGAAAGCAATCTGGAAAGATTGTGTGAGTGACTGTTAACAGATGTGTCTACATGTGGCTGTAGAACTAAAGAAGAATGTGGGGTGATGAAAAGTCCACAGAACTTGAAGCCAAAGGACCTGGATTCAATCCCAGTCTGACCTATACCACACACAGAATTTTTACATAATTAACTCTCATGGTGGATGTAGAGACCTACACATGTGGAGGTAAACATTAAGATAAATGATCGTGCAACAAATTTTGTCACAGAACATATGCTGAACTTAATGCCAAGTCTCACAGTTTTTATAATGTAATATGAGACTATGATGTAATATAGCACCTAGGAGCAGCATAAAAATCATGTGATACTATCTATATTTAAAATACCTCAATAGAAAACAAGGTTGAACCTATGGAAGTAATTGGGCTTATATATATTGTGGGTTAGTCAAAAGATCAGAAGTAACACTGAGTTTTTGTGTGACTTTCCACTCTAGTGTTCAAACCATAAAGCCAATGTTTAGTTGTTGCTTTTGAGATCATTTGTTTAGTTTGTTCTGTAAATACATTCCATATGTTAATTTTTCAGATCTGAGTTACAAAAAATGATAAACAGCATTTAATATTCTACTTTTGGCTAAAGTAAAAGTCAAGAGAGTATAAGTTTCAAGAGGAAGAATTTTTTTATTTTATTTTATTTTTTAAAATCTATCTTTTCACTTTACATGCTAAATTCATTTCCCACTCCCTCCATTCCTGCTTCTTCCTGCATCTTCCCCCCATCTCCCCATCCCACCCCCATATCCACTCTTCAGAGTGGGTAAGGCTTCCCATGGGGAGTCAGCAAAATCTAGCACATTGCTTTGAGGCAGGACCAAGTATTTCTTCACTATATCTAAACTGAGCAAGGTATCCCTACAGAGAGAATCGCTTCCAAAAAGCCACAACAAGTAGTAGGGATAAATCCTGGTCTCACTGCCAGTGGCCTCACAGTCTGCCCAAGGCAAACAACTGTCACCCACATTCAAAGGGTCTAGTTTGATCCTATGCTGGTTCCCTCACTGTCAGGCTGGAGTCAAAAGGCTTCCATTAGCTCAGGTAAGCTGTTTCAGTGAATATCCCCATCATGATCTTGACCTCAGCTAGAATTTGGGAACTTAGCCCCAATTCTCTGCTGTAGCTCTGTGCATCTGCTTCCATCAGTTGCTGGATGTAGGTTCAATCATGATGTTTAAGAGAGTCATCAATACACACAAGGCCAGTTGTTGCATGAAAAGCATTCCATCCCAGCTGCCTGGCTAGCTTACACCCGAAATAACACTTCTAGCCCATTAGCTCTAACTGCTTATTGGCTATTTCTTATATCTTAATTTAACCCATCTCTGTTCATCTGTGTATTACCACATACATGACTGTGGCTTACCAGCAAGATTCTAACCAATGTCTGTCTTAGGCAGGAGTTCCATCACATCTGTCACTGTGCCCCTCTGCCCAGCATTCAATTTTGTCTATTCTGCCTACCTAAGTCTTGTCCTATCAATTAGACCAAGGCAGTTTCTTTATTCATTATCCAATGAAATCAACACATAAACAGAAGGAACTCCTACATCATTTCCCCTTTTCTGTTTAAACAAAAAGGAATGTTTTAACTTTAACATAGTAAAATTACATATAACAAAACAGTTATCAAGCAAGAATTACAATTACAATATTTATATCTATTTTATCCTTTATCATAACAAAGAAAAACTATAACTATAACTATCTATTCTTCAACTCCATCGCAGACTTCAGAAGGATATAATATTACCTATGTAAACTGGAAGTGCATTATAAACAACTTCCAAAACTCTAGAATTGACAGAGAGTTCTCGCTCCCTGGACAGTTACCCAAAGTTCTTCTGCACTGTTGGGACATCCACCTTCAGCCTACAGGCCCATAGCATCCAGCAGACATTTCCATAAATCAGGAAATTTCAAAGACAGTTCAGTCACTTTCTTCTGTGTCCTGTAGAATGTCTCACAGACTCTTTCATGAAGCAGAAACCCTGAAGAACCTTCTCACTTTTAGCCAAGTTTAGCAGTCCTCTCTCTGTGGGTACTGCATGTCCAGTGAAGCAGTCCAGGCAAGAGCAGTTTCTTTCCCAAATGATTAAAGAACCTCTTCAATGCCCATCTTCCACTTGAAGTAGCTTGGTGCTACCAGGAGCAGATGTGTCTCATTGTCATGAAAAATCTGAAGTTATTAAAACATTAAATGCTATATTCTGTAGTCTTTGAAAGATATGAAGAATGCCTATCCATATGAAATATATCTATGCACATCTAGAAAATCTAACTAACATGACTACAAACTTGACTATTATAGATGATTATCTATTAATCTATATTTCTTAATTATACATTACATTTTAAGTGAGCCACACAATCACAATACCTTAATCAAGGTCAGAAATACATGTACATATAACAAAATTGACCTTAAATTTGTATTAATAAATCAAGACTGATATCAGGGATGGTTATATTTCTGGATGTTCCTTTATTATACAGAATTATTTTTGCTATCCTGAGTTTTTTTGTTTTTTTCATATGAAGTTGATTATTGTTCTTTTGAGGTCAGTGAAGAACTGTGTTGGGATTTTAATGGACACTGTATTGAATTGTGTTGATCCTACCTATCCAAGAACATGAGAGATCTTTCAATTTTCTGATATCTTGTTCAATTTATTATTCAATGACTTAAATTTCCTGTTGAACAGGTCCTCCACTTGTTTTGTTAGCGTTACCCTATGATATTTTGCTTTTGTGGCTATTATGAATGGTGATGGTTCTCTGGTTTCTTTTTCTGCTTCTTTATCATTTGTATATAGAAGGGCTACTGACTTTTATGAGTTGATCCTGCATCATGTCCCATTACTGAAGCTGTTTATCAGCTATTGGAGCTCCCTGGTAGATTTCATGGGGTCACTTATGTATACTAACATAGCATCTGCAAATAGTGAAAGTTTGACATCTTTTTTTCCAAGTTGTATCCCTTTGATCGCCTTTTCTTGTCTTATTACTCTAGCTAGAATTTAAAGAACTATGGTGAGTATGTATGGCCTGCCTTGTCTTGTTCCTAGGTCAAAAAAGAAATAAAGAAGGAGAATAAAGACTTCCTAGAATTCAATGAAAAAGAAGGTACAATGTGCCCAAACCTATGGGAAAATATGAAAGCAGTGCTAATAGAAAAGTTCATAGCAACTAAGTGCTTAATAAAGAAAGTGGAAAAATCTCACACTATTGACTTAACAGCACACCTAGAAAAAAGAAGCAGATTTGTCCAAGAGGAGTAGATGACTAGAAGTAATCTAATTAAGGGCAGAAATTGATAAGATAGAAACAAAGAAAACAAAACAATGAATCAATGAAACAAAGAGCTGGTTGCTTGAAAAACTCATCAAAAAAGGCAAACCTTCACCCAAACTAATTCAAAGGCAGAGAGAGAGCATCCTGATTAATAAAAGCAAAAATGAAAAGGGGGACTTAAACATAGACACTGAGGAAATCCAGAGAATCATTAGGAGTACAGGTTTTTGTAATATGAAATGTAAAAGAAATGAGCAAAATTCTGGATAAGTATCACATACCAAAATTAAATCAAGACCAGGTGAACAATTTAAATAGACCTATAAACTATAAGGAAATAGAAGCTCTCATCAAAAGTCTTCCAACCAAAAAAAGCCCAAATCCAGATCGTATCAGTGTGAAATTCTACCAGAACTTCAAAGAAGAACTAATACTTATACTTCTCAAATTGTTCAACAAAAGGAACATTGCCAAATTCTTTCAATGGGACTATAGTTTCTATGATACTGAAATTATATAAAGACTCAATCAAGAAAGAGAATTAGAGACCAGTCTACCTCATGAACGTTGATACAAGAATACTTGAAAAAATACTGGTAAATCAAATCTAAGAATACATCTAAAAAATCATCCACCATGATCAAGTTGGCTTCAATCCAAGATGCAGGGATGGTTCAATATTTGACAATCTATCAATGTAATCCACTATACAAATAAACTAAAAGAAAAATATATGATCATTTCATTAGATGCTGAAAAATCATTTGACAAAATCCATCACCTATTCATAATAAAGGTCTTGGAGAGATCAGGAGTACAAGGAACATATCTAAACATAATGAAATCAACATGCAGCAAGCCAACAGTTAACATCAAATTACATGGAGAGAAACTCATAGTGACATGGGAACTTTACCTAGTAAACCACATCCTTGTGGCAATACACAGATTAATGGAGATTGATTAGTTTACAATGTGAATTACCCAGAAATATGCTTAAGCTGTTGGCCAAACAGTATTGCAAATAATATGGTTTCTGTGTGATTATTTTGGGGCTGAGCAACTAGTTCTCTTATTTCTCTGTTAAGTT
Source organism: Dicrostonyx torquatus (assembly GCA_028555095.1). Classification (NCBI taxonomy): domain Eukaryota; kingdom Metazoa; phylum Chordata; class Mammalia; order Rodentia; family Cricetidae; genus Dicrostonyx; species Dicrostonyx torquatus. The sequence continues at coordinate 5,791,838 of JAQHUG010000059.1, forward strand.
TCCGTTTGGTTCAACTCTTGGGAAGAGTGGTGTGTTGAGATCTCCTACTATTACTTTGTGGGGTTTGATGTGTGATTTAAGCTTTAGTAATGCTTCTTTTACATATGTGGGTGCTTTTGTATTTGAGTCAAAAATGTTCAGGATTGAAAGTTCATGTTGATGGAGTTTTCCCTGTGATGAGTATGAAGTGTCCTTCTCCATGTCTTCTGAATGATTTTAGTTTCAAGTATATTTTGTTAGATATTAGCATAGCTACACCTGGTTGTTTCTTGGGTCCATTTGATTGGAAAACCCTTTCCCACCTTTTTCGTCTGACATAATGTTTGTCTTTGAGGTAGAGATGTGTTTCTTATATACAGTTTTTGTATCCATTCTGTTAACCTATGTCTTTTTATAGGTAAATTGAGTTCATTGATATTAAGAGACATTAATAACCAGTGATTGTAAATTTCTGTTTTTTTTTTTTTGGTGGTAGTGTTTGTGTGTTTCTGTTCTTTGTGGTTTCCGTATGTGAGACTACCTGTTGCCTGTGTCTTTTTGGGTGCAGTTAGCTTCCTTGGGCTGGAGTTTTTTTTTTCTTATACTTTCTGTGAGGCTGGGTTTGTGAATAGTGAATAGGAATTGTTTAAATTTGGTTTTGTCATGGAATATCCTGATTTCTCTGTCAATGGTGATTGAAAGCTTTGCTAGGTATAGTAGTCTGGTATTGTATCTGTTGTCTCTTAGTGACTGGAGCACATCTGTCCAGGACCTTTTGGCTTTCATGTTTTCCATTGAGAAGTTGTGTGTAATTCTGATTATCTTAATTATATTATTAATTATGATTATTTATATTTTACTTGCCCTTTTCCTTTTGCAACTCATTATATTCTTTCTTTATTTTGTATGTTTTGTGTTTTGATTACTTCAAGGTAAGGGGACATTTTTTTCTTGGTCCAAGCTATTTGGTGTTTTTAAAGCTTGTTGTACCTTCATAGGCATATCCTTTAGGTTGGGAACTTTTTCTTCTATGATTTTGTTGAATGTATTTTCTGAGACTTTGAGTTGGAGTTCTCCTCCTTATCCTATTCCTATTATTTTTAGGTTTGGTCTTTCATGGTGTCTCAGATTTTAAGGATGGTTTGTCTTAGGAATTTGTTGGATTTATAATTTTCTTTGACTGATGAATATAGGAGGGTTCTTCTGTATTTCTGTGTTTTGATTGGTTAAATAAAGAGGATGCCTGGCCTGTAAGATAGGACACAGCCCTTAGGTGGGCAGAGTAGACAGAACAGAAAGTGGTGAGAGAGAAAGGAAGTGAGAGAGTCGCCATGAGGCTCCCGCCGCAGATGGATGCAGGTTAGACTTTTCCAGTAAGTCACCACCTCATGGTGACACACTGACTATTAGGAATGGGTTAGTTTATGATGTGAGGGCTAGCCAAGAAGAGGCTGGTGATGATGGGCTAGGCAGAGTTTAAGTGAATATAATTGTTGTCATGTGGTTATTTCGGGCATAAGCAAGCAACCAGCAGCTGAGTGGGCCGGTGGCTGGGGGCTGGGAGCTGGGTGCCGGGAATACAACCCACACCTCCTCCCCTTATACAACAGTTGAATCTATTTCCTCTATAGTATCCTAAACATTTGAGATTCTCTCTTCCATCTCTTATATTCTGCTGACTGAGCTTGCATAGATTGTTCCTGTTCATTTACTTGGATTTTCCACTTCCAGAATTCCCTCAGTTTATGTTTTCTTTATTGCCTCTATTTCAATTTTCAAGTATTGAATAGTTTTCTCCACCTGTTTGATTGTTTTTTCTTGGTTTTCTTGACTTTCTTTAAGAGATTTATTGTTTTCTTCCAATATTTTGTTTGTCTTTTCACCAATTCTTTAAGAGAATTTTTTCATTCTTTCCTTAAGGGTCTCCATCATCTTCATAATGATATATTTAAGATTGTTTAATTCTGCTTCTCCAGTGTTTGTATGATCAGGTCTTATTGTTGTATGGTCACTGGTTTTTATCACTACCATGTTGCTTTTTAAATTGTTAAACAAATTTTTGTATTGCACCTACACATGTCTTCTTCTAATTGGTGCCAGCAGTATCTTTGCTGTCTGTGCCTTAAGAAGCTGCTCTTAGTCTACTCTGTGAAGTCACTCTATGTGTCTCAAGGAGTTGTTGAGATCTCTCTTGGCCCACTTCCTTTGTTTTCTCTGTGCAGTTACAACCTGTGATTTAGAGTTCCTTTGAGGTCGTAGGGGATGGGTGGGTTGAGAGGCAGAGTGTACATTGTAGCTTACAGGATCTAATTGATAGGGCTGCACTGGAGTAGACTACCTGCAGGAAGCTTGCCTGTTTGATGGCTGAGGAAGAATTTTTAATAAATATCAAGCATCGTTATGTATCCAATGCAATCAAAATTATGAAATGACTTATGCTCTAAAAATAAGGTAAAGAAGGGGGTAATGAAAGCATCACCATTTTATCTCTATGATAGAATAGCATACAGTTTATTCGCCTTTCCTTTAGATATTTTAATTCTTTAATCCTTCCTTTAGAACAGAGGAATTGACTGTCCCTGTGAAATCACCCTCTTACCCAAAGATAAAAATTGGGGTTCAGCTTGAAGATCTAAAAAGCAAACCAGCCAGCCACTGGCTCTTACCTTGACCTCTGTCTGAAAATGTTAATCCTGCTAGCAGGAATTTTGTAATGATACTGTGATTAAGAGCCTTCTACTTCCATTTTATAATTCTCTTTGGGGCTGGGGTTAAATATATGCACCACTGGGATTAAAGGCATGCACCACCATTTTTCTATGTAACTAGTGTGACTGCTGGGATTAAAGGTATGTGTTACCACTGACTTGTGTGTAAAGAAGAACAGTGGGGCTTTTTACTCTCTGATCTTCAAAAAATCTTTATTTATTAGTATAGAAATGAAATCCACTACAGATGCATATTGTAGGAGGCTGCTTGTTTTGTTTCTGGTTGCTCAGCCCCAAAACAATCACACAGAAATCATATAATTTACAATACTCTTTGGCCAATAGCTTAAGTGTATTTATGGATAACTCATATTGTAAATTAATTCATCTCCCTTAATCTGTGTATTGCCACTAGGTAAAGTCCAGCGTCTATCTCTGGCAGGGCTACATGACTTCTGTTGATTCTGCCCTCTTTCTCCAACCATTCAGTTAAGATTTCCCTGCCTACTACGCACTGCCCTATCAGGCCAACCCAGTTTTTTTTATTAGCCAATGCTATTCACGACATACAGAGAGGAATCCCACATCACCTTCACCTCAACTTTTCTGTTTGAATAAAAAGGACAGTTTTAACTTTAACGTAGTAAAATTATATACAACAAAATAAGGATTAAACAAGAATTACAGTTATAATATTTATGTCTACTTTATCTTTTATCATAACTAAGGAAAGTCATATCTATTCTTCAACTCCGTGAAAGACTCCAGAAAGATATAATAAACAGGATGTGCATTGTAAGCAACTTCCAAAACTCTAGAATTGACAGAGACATCTTGCTGCCTGGACAGTCTAAAGTTCTTCTGGAACTTTGGGGTACCCATTTCAGCCCACATGTCCATAATGTCTGGCAGGGTTTTCCATGAAGCAGGAAATTACAAAGACAGTTCCACCTATATTAACAGTTTATCAGTCACTTTCCTCTCTGTCCTGAAGAATGTCTGGCAGACTCTTTCCTGAAGCAGGAACCCTGAAGGACAGTCTCAACTTTAGGCAAGTTAAGCAGTATTTCTCTGGTGAGCCTGCATCTCTAGATCATAGAGTATAACATCAAGAAGTCCAGGAGACTGGAGGAGAAGGGCCCGGCGGAGCGCAGCAGGCCCTTGGAGAGGGCTTCCGGTCTAGCCACCCCCACTGGAGGAGAAGGGCCCAGCTGAGTGCTGCGGGCCCTTGGAGAGGGCTTCCGGTCTACGCACCCCCACTGTAGGAGAAGGGCCCATAAAGCAGGCCCTTGGAGAGGGCTTCCGGTCTAGCCACCCCCACTGGAGGAGAAGGGCCCATGCAGCAGGCCCTTGGAGAGGGCTTCTGATCTACCCACCCCCACTGGAGAAGAAGGGCCCGGCGGCGCGCAGCAGGCCCTTGGAGAGGGCTTCCGGTCTAGCCACCCGCACTAGAGGAGAAGGGCCCAGCTGAACACTGCAGGCCCTTGGAGAGGGCTTCTGATCTAGCCACCTCCACTGGAGGAGAAGTCGGCATTTTTGACTGAGGAGGGGAAAAGATGGCAGGCGCCAATCGAGGAATTCCTCCATCAACCTAAAAAGCAACATGACAATGCCAGAATCCAGCGATTGTAGAACAAGAAGATCTGAGCAACCTATTCCGGAAGAAGTAGAAGAGATTGACTTTAAACGTAACTTTATGGAAGTAATAGAAGCCATTAAAGAAGAGGTGAAAAACTCCTTTAAAGAAAGAGATGAAAGGGATGAGAAAACTAACAAAAAGTTAGAAGAAATGAATAAATACCTCAAAGATACCCTAGAAAGCCA
>JAQHUG010000059.1:5820441-5833001 GCA_028555095.1 Dicrostonyx torquatus
CTCTTTTCTTTTCCCCGCCTATCTAAGTCCTGCCCTATCAAATGGCCCAGGCAGCTATTTTATTTAACCAATCAAAGCACAGAAATAAAGACGGACCCTCCTACACTCCATGTTTCCAAGGTTTGTGAGTTGTCACTCAGACTGGGGTGGCATTTTGGTGACTCAGCTGCCTTTGTATCATTTCTGTTCTTGACAAAAATTCCTCTCCCATAGTCCACTAAATAACCCCAATAAAACTAATTGGGTCACCAAGTTGGACATTGATTATATTGATATTTTAGTCTACCATTGGTTCTTTATTGGTGGTCAGTAGACATTTTTTGAGTTCTCTCCAGAAATGGTGTTGCACAACATTGACAGATCACCCTTGATGAATTTGAGTGTTGTAAGCTTGGTGTATAAAGTGTCTGATTTAATTATGACATTTTATATATGTGTTTAATATACTGTCCTCAAATTCATACTTCTTAGCTTTCCCTTCTCCACTCTGGGTTTACCTCTCTATATATATATTCATATTCATGAATTCACATATTATTATATACATACATATATTATTTTGTTTATGAAATTCAAGGAATATTTGTCTGTGTTGATGTTTTGAAAGTCTTCTCTTACTTGAGCTGAAGAGCTCTGAATCATCCTGGATTCCTCACTCTGACCTTTATATTCTTGTAGAGAAAAGTAATATAGAGAACGAGTAAAAAAAATCTTTAATACTCCAGAGGCTATTGGATTTGAGAAACATGGAAATATATGAGATGGTCTGATTCTACTCAGTGGTTTCATCTTTTACCTTTTCTTTATCATGTGGTTTAAATTGGGGACTTTACAAAGAAATAAGAATTTAAAGGCAAAGAAACAAGCAACAACAACTCCCTCTCTCATTCACTAAAATGAGAATCCCTAGAACTAAGTAAGGTTTCTGTTTTTGTATGCATTCTCTCCATCTGTACTACTTAGATTTCATTCCAGAGAGTGGGAAAATAGCTATTCTATGCCTCCTGTAAGGATGAAAAAGGTTAATTAACATTGAAGAGCTATCACAATTTTCCTCATTTTGTGTCCCCGTTCAACAGGTTAGTTTGTGAGAGGATGTCTGACTTTCCTGACTTGTGCTCTCCTGAGTGTGTGTCTGTTCTTCTCTGCCTCCAACATGGCTCCCTATTTTGTTGTCCCCAAAGCCTATAATCCAGATAGACTCATTCATCCAACATGGCAAAATTTCTTTGGTATAAGAAGGAGTGAATGAAATAGAGTGGCACGACTCATGGAAAATGTCTTCTTCAGCTCTCTGAAAAATCTTCAGGCAGCAAGGCATGATGCTAAGTGAATGAGGGCCATTTAGTCTAAATAATCTGTACAATGATTTTGAGTGCTAGAAAGAACTACAATTACCTTTTAAACCAAGGCTAAGGCACTTGGGGAGATGAAGTACCAATGGCCACAGAACTACAATATTATGTATGTATATGATCGTGTGTATAAGTGTATATAGGCATACTATGTAAAATATAGTGATAGCCTGACATATATGCATTTCCTTATTTAATATTTAAAATGTTGTCACTGAAAATATTACAAAAGTAAGAAATTCATCATGGTTTTTAATTGAATCCATAGAACCTAAAAGACTCATAACTAGTATTTTTTCCCTTGAATATAACTATTTCAATGTGTGTAAACATTGTCAGATAAATCAAAAATATTGCTGAAGAGTTGAAAGTAAATATCAGAAGATATAAATTCAGATTATATAAAATATATTGTATATATACAAATATATAATTGTATGTGATGTTATTATTTCGTATTTGTCAGATATCTGTTAATTTCTATAATTTATTATGTAATACATTTGTTTCTCTGCTTCAACTAGTCAACAAACCCTTTTAAATCCACAATTATTTCCTGTTGATGTAAAGAGAAGAGAAATGCAGATTATCTGTTCATATATTAGTACTAAAGAATGAAGTTAGCATAAATGAGTCCATTGAACTAAAGAATGGTGAATATATTGGAAACCATTGCTCCAAATCCATAGACATTGTCCTAGAAGAAATACGGCATTCAGAGACAAAGTAAGTTATGGTGCAAATTATTTCTGAATGAGCAAATGACATGTACTGTAAAATGAAAAATAAAATTAAACAAAACAAAATGCAGATGATACAGTATAGTGAGGGAGCAGAACTTGGGCTGAGAAATCTTAATAAATAAAAGTAGGGGCGGGGCAGTAGTGGTGCAGGCCTTTAATCCCAGCACTATGGAGGCAGAGGCAGGTGAATTCCTGTAAGGTCGAGGCTAGCCTGGTCTACAAGAGCTAGTTCCCGGACAGCTAGGAGTATTACACAGGGAAACCCTGCTTTGAAAAACAAAACAAAACAAAAAAGCAAGTAGGTAAATAGATGGATAGTGGTCAGTTGTTATTCTTAGAATATGTCAGCTGGGCCGGGCGGTGGTGGCGCACGCCTTTAATCCCAGCACTCGGGAGGCAGAGGCAGGTGGATCTTTGTGAGTTCGAGACCAGCCTGGTCTACAAGAGCTAGTTCCAGGACAGGCTCCAAAGCCACAGAGAAACCCTGTCTCGAAAAAACCAAAAAAAAAAAAAGAATATGTCAGCTGGGCAGTGCTGGCACACGTCTTTAATCCCAGCAATCGGCAGGTAGAGGCAGGTGAATTCCTGTAAGCTGAAGGCCAGCCTGGTCTACAAGAGCTAGTTCCAGGCAGGCTCCAATGCTACAGAGAATCCCTGTCTCGGAAAAAAAAATGAATATGAAATGCCCCCCACACGGCTCAGAAATTAGAGACTGTGTTCAGAAAATTTAAGAATTAGACCTTTACCAGAGGATGTAAGCTACTGGGGGCTTATACTTGAAGACTGGGTCTTGTCCCTAGCCCGTTCCCCTCTCGCTGTGCTTCCTGCACATCATACAGTGAAAACCCTCTGCCACATGCTTCTGCTATCAAGATATCTATCATGAGCACAGAACCAACAGAGTCAACCATAATGTACTAAAACCTCTAAGATGTCAGCTGGAAAAGCGTTTCTTCCTCACTTGGTGTCAGGTGTTTTGCCATGATGGAAAGAAGGCCAGTTAACGTGTGGCTGAAGAATTGCCTGCCATTCTGTGTTTCTGACGTAGTATATCATTCTCACTCAGGAAGTAGCAAGTGAGTCACCAACTGTGCATGATTTTAAAAAGAACTCACTTTTGATTGTATACAAGTGTAGACTTGGTACTAGCACCACTTTTATGCTGGGTATGTTAAAAGTTTTCACCTCTGAGTGCCTCACTCAGTTCACTGTTATTGAACTGAACCCCACGTTGTAAGTCTGCATTAGAAGCTATATTTTAACCCATTGCCACTACAGGTACATTTCATGTACATTCAATTCTACAATAATTGTAAAGTTTTTTCAACCTGTGTTTGTGGTTGTAGACTGTTCTCAGAATGATGGTTTTTGCTTTATACATTAAGTTAGAAGGCTTTATTTTTAAATTGGAAGAACATTTAGAGTGAGCCCTATAAGATCCTGGAGAAGCCAGTTAGAGGGCTGTTACACTGACTCAGGGCTGAAAGGAAATCCAATATTAACTTTATGGATAGACTATGTATGAAGCAGAAACTAAGACCACTTTGCTTGAGGCTATAGTAACCAAGTGTTTCAACAGACCTACAGTAGTGGAGAAGGAAAAAAGCCACAGAGATGATGTGAAATGATGTGCTAATATACGGAGACGCTAAAGCTCCTGATGTTTAGATTATCCACCAAAATGTATGGTTGTCCATGTCGTGTTCATAAAGAGAGTTGAGATATAAGCACACACCTCAAAACTGTCATCTCCAAAGAGTAATCCAGGCTGTAAGAGAAAGGTTTTCTATAGCGTGAAGAACAAGGAAATAGGAAACAGAGACTGGAAAATTATCTTCACATTCATTTTATCATTTGAACAAAGTCACTGCTTTGGGAAGGGAGGGCAGCATTATTATCCTCATTTCACATATAAAGGAACTAAGGCTTACAATTTTTAGGTTGTTTTGGCTAGTAAATCTTCCAGCTGAATGCACAGCTGGAGCAGATCCAGCTGCATTTTATTTAAGACATTCAGTTAAAAGAGAAACAGTAGAATGCACTGTAGGCTTAGTAAAGTTATATAACATGATGGAGAACACCATGCTTAGCAAAACTTTCATGCATAAGGTGCACATTATTTCACCAACTGCTATACTCATCTTAGACCATATAGCTTTTAAGGGACTATTTATGGTTTAATTAATAATTGTGCTAATAACACTATGGTTAACTCTTTGGAAATCCTGGTTAATTGTTGATAAAGAAAATAAATGCTTTATTTTGACTAATTACTGTTTAATACTATAGATTTTATTTTATTTTACTTTTCTTTGTTTATTTTGGTTTTTCAAGACAGGGTTTCTCTTTGGCTTTGGAGCCTGTCCTCTTGTAGATCAGGCTGTCCTCAAATACACAGATATCCACCTGCCTCTGCTTCCCATGTGCTGGGATTAAACTTGTGGGCCACCACTGCCTGGCTTAATACTGTGGATTTTAAAATGATCCATGCAAGATATTAAGAATTAATTTCTTGGGATTGGGGAGATAGCTCAGCAGTTAAGAACACAGGCTACTCATCCAGGGGATACAGGGTTCAGTTGTTAGTAACCACAAGGGAGACTCACAACTCTCTGTAACTCCAGTCCCAGCAGGGACTGACCTTTGTTAGCCCTGACACTGTTTTCTTGTCTTTATGGGTACTACACACAATGGCACATAGATACACATTTAGACAAACACTCATGTACATAAAATAAAAGTAAATATTTTAAAAAGTTATTTATTTTAAATATTGAATGGCAAAAGTTCTATCAGAAACACCCCTTCATTATCTTTTTTACATAAAAACACAATTATCATGATATAATATGTACTATGATACATCACTCTAGCAAACAATTCACATATACAGTAACTGTTTTATAATGGGAAACATGAGAAGGATACTTCTGTCACTCTTAATCTTATGAGGAATTATTACTATTTGGAAACTTAAAGTCAACATTCTCTATTTTTGTAAATAGTCCCCATTTTATTCTCAAAGAGTTTATAAGTACATCTTAATCCTGTTCTAGTGATGAAATCAGGGAAATATAATAATGTAACATGAGGGCCTGCTTGTTGGGGTTTCTGTCCCGCCCAGTACCCCACAGCTGACAAGGCCCAAAAAATCACACAGAGGTCTCCATAAGATTATAAACTGATTGGCCCATTAGCTCAGGCTTCTTACTAGCTCTTGTAACTTATTGTTAAGAACCCATTGTTCTTATCTATGTTAGCCACATGGCCAGTACCTTTTCTCAGCGGAGCAGGGTCACATCTTGCCTCTTTGTTGGTCTGAGCAGGAATGCCAAGGGAACTTCCTGCTTTCCAGAATTCTCCTGTTCTTACCTCTACTTCCTGTCTGGTTTTCCTGTCTATGCTCCCTGCCTGGCCAATCAGCATTTATTTAAAACATGATTGACAGAACACAGACAATTCTCCCGTACCACTTCTCCATCTCTCTTTTTTTTATTCTAAATAAAGGAAAATATCCATAGTCCATATTTTGGGAATGTTGGTGTAGTATTCCAGGCTACTTCCGGCTGGTTGGGGGTGCTGATAATCTTATGGGGACCTAAAGAAAATTTAGAGTTACGATCAAGTCTTGACTGAAGTATCCTGTGAGGCTTGATCATCTCTGGCATCTGTTCTGAATGTAGAACTCAGACATATGGGCCATCTGTTCCTGCTGGAGATTTCTCAGATGGTCTTCCTTGATGAAACCTGAGTTTTCTTAACTCAGAATGAATCCACAGCCTCTCATTTACTGTGGAAACAAAAGGAAAAATCTCTTCTTCAAAGCAACATATCTTTTGACTTTAATTTTGAAGTCAAGATATTTTCAAAATACCTTCTTTGGTTTAATTCAGCAGCATTTACAAACAAAAGTCTTTTAGCAGCTGTTGTTCCTTCCTCAGCATTCAAACAATTCAAAGAAAGCATAAAAGCATACAGTATCAAGAGTCTCTGTGTATTTTCCATCTTTATGTGGCTTTATTTTAACCTCTATTTCTTTTATTTTTACTTTTAACTTTTGGCTTTTTGAGACAGGTTCTCTGTGTATCTTTGCCCTGGAACTCACTCTGTAGACCAGGCTGTCCTTGAACTCACAGAGATCTGCCTGTCTCTGCTGCCCCAGTGCTGGGATTAAAGGTGTTTGCTACCATACCTTAAATTCACAGAGATCTGTCTGTCTCTGCCTCCAGGCATTGGGATTAAATGTGAGTACCACCACACCCAATTACTCTCTTTTATTTTTATTTTTACTTTAAGAACTTTAACCTTTAGCCTGCATATATTTTTAACACATAGTAAACAATTTGGAAGTTTTTTTTTTTCATCTTTGAATCTTTCTTTACTGTATAGCTCTCTTTTTTTGAACACATGGGTCTTTAATTTGCTAGGAATATGGAGAAGATGGGGCCAAACTGTTGCAATGAGCGCAGGCTGGGTCCCTTGTTCTGTCCCGCCTGGCTCCTGGCCGCCAGGCTAGCTTATAATCGAAATAACCACACAGAAGTTGTATTAATTTAAACACTGCCTGTCTTATTAGCTCTAGCCTCTTATTGGCTAACTTTCACATCTTGCCTTCACCCATATCTAGTAATCTATGTAACACCATGGGAATGTGGCTTACTGGCATGAGTCTAACCTATGTCCATCTCAGGCTTGAGAATCATGGCGTCTGCCACACTTCCCTTCCGCCCAGCCTTCCGTCCTGTCTATTCTGCCCACATAAGGGGCTGCCCTATCAAAAGGCCAAGGCAGACTCTTTATTCAAACAATGAAAGCAACAGAAATACAGAAGCACCTCCTACATAATAATTACTATTAAAATTATGGGGTTTGTTATATTTTTAAAGTATTATAAGATCTAATGTTTAATTTCATAATTACAAAACTCTTACCAGAAAGGCAAAATGTAAACTTTTGCTTCTGGTTTTATCTTAAAACACAGGCAAAATAAAGTTTATGTGCATTAAATCTTATTCACTGTAAATTATTAATTGGTATCACTGGTTTCAATTTAAATGATTTAATATGAGAAATTGAATTCTGGTAATTGAACCAAGTGCTTTAGAGTCATTATCCGATTTAATTCTCCCAATGAACTGAGTATTATTGTCCTCCTTTACATAAAATAAACCTAAACCTTGAATAAGTCAAAAGAGTGCAAAGCTGCACAGACAATATATAATAGAAGTTTTGAGGCCAGTTCTGACATTACATCTTCCCTGTATGAAGCATTCAGTGATGTTTTATTGACTAGTCACTAGGGGAAGGATGCAGTTGTAGACACTGAATATTGAAGATTGTTATTTTACAAATAATATGTAAGGATATAGTATCAAAAATTAGATGACAAAAGCCTAAACATCCTTAAATATGCATAATATATAGATTGATTCTCCTCATGAGAACTGTTCAATGAGGCTATAGGTACTGGTTCTGAAATAATGTTAGGAAAGTGAACTAATGAGAAGACAGAGCATGACAGAAGATGAAGAAGAATATGATCAAAGTACACTTTGTATATGTATAGAAATGGCATAATAGGACCATGGATTTTTGTAAATATACATGTGATAGATAGACAACTGACAGATCAATATTATACAAGAAACAGATAGTACTGTAGATAACACAACTGTTGGAAATCTTAGCTAGTTTCAGACTCAAAGATTACATCCTTGAAAAGGTAGTTTTCTCAATGGATATTATGAAATTTTCAATTTCAGAAGAGCAAGGATAGAAATCTGGGAAGAGGAGTGAGTATATAGAATGATTTCAATTATACGCAATATGCATTATACAGTTATGCAATAGCTGTGGGGTCACATTTTATGAGAAAATTTCATTGGAATAACACTGTCACACTTTCTTTGGTCAAAGCAACACTTAAGAGTTATTAGATGAAAAAAGTCATCTATTTCCTAGAGAAATTGTTGACTGTTCCACACATTAAGATATAGGAGACAGGAGTGTGATTTGTCATTCTATAAATGGGTGCCAAATGTTTCACTCAGGGGAATGGCAGTGCTCATAAAGATGTTTTTAGAATCAGAATGAATATGATTGAATAGTTACTAGCTATCCTTCTTATAGTAATTTTCATTAAATTAATTTTACTAAGATAAACTTACTCTGATTTTTAAAAATGTGTTTGGGTGCTTTGCACACTCATACCTATCTAATGCCCACAGATAGCAGAAGAAGGTTTTCGATTCTGTGGAACCTGAGTCTTGGGCAGTTATAAGCCACCATTGAGTGCTAGGAATTGAGTCTTATTCTTCTGAAAGAGTATTCTTTGCTCTAACCTGCTCAGACAGCTCTTCAGCCTCAGTTTACTCTGTTTTTAACTATATTTACTCAGTAACAAGATCTTTTTGTATTAGGTTATTGAATGGAGATCTACTATACTACATATGATCAAGGCACTTGATCTTCTTTCCTCAAGGGAAAAGGCACTGAATCTTGTGCTCATATCTCACTACAATTAGTTATAGACATTTAGAGATAAGGATTAATGCTTGCTTTCTTGTGAGTTCATTCCATGCTTACCTCTGTCTTTGAAGAAAAAAATGTATTATTTTGATTTGGAAATGAACTAATAATATGCATTTTCATGTGAGCTTAATAGGGAAATTAATTCAGAGCTGGGCATATCTGCTTTCCATACTTTTAATATTTCTACTTCAAGTAGAATGTTGGCATTCATTTCAGTGTTCTTTCTATCATTATACTAACTATGCCTTTTAAAATGTTTAAAATATTTATCCAGTTAAATAATTCATAAATAATTAATTATTTTTGTTTTATGTATTAGGTATTTTTATTCCTAGTATCTTTCCATTGTACTCTATAAAGGAACATTTATGATTCCTCTCATTACTTGCCTGACAAAATCAGCTTTTTAAAAATTATTTCTTTTATCTTATGAGATTCTAATATAAATACACCATTTCCTCCTTCCCATCAGTTCTTCCAAACTCTCACATATACTCCTCCTTACTTTCTGTCAAGTTCAAGGACTGATAAGCACACATATATACATTCATGTTTATGATTATATATATTCCTAAGTACATAAATGTATATTGTTCAGTCTGCATAGTGTTATCCATATGTATATTTTTGGGGTATTAGAAATCAGATTGGTGTACTATTTCCCAAAGAAGACTATTTTCTTTTAATCTTAGCAGAGTTCATTTGTAGATGTACTTAGTGGGTGTGGCTTCACAACTCTGCATATTCATTGATTGTGGTTTTGTGCAAAGTTCTCTGGTTGAAAAAAAATGCTTTTGATAAGGGAAGAGGATTACAATATCTGTGGGTATAAATATTTAGAGTGTTGTTAGGATTTATGGTGGTTTGAGAAAGTAGTAGCTGTAGGTTCTACTTAAAAATCTATAATGTCACATGCCCTTAGTAGTTGTCTAGGTTTCCAGTACCAGTCTTCTTTTTCCTCTTGTTGAGTGGTCCTCAAGTCTAATTAAAGAGTCATTGTTTATTGACAAGGCATTTGAGTTCTTCCTGCAGCCTTAGGGTTAGGCACCATGCTGATCCTGTTGGCTTTATAATCATCATAGCTTAGTAGAGCTGGTGGTTTCTTCCATGGATTAGAATCTGGCATGTAGCTTTCTGGTACCATGGTAGCTGATCCTCAAGGAGGCAGAAATATTCATCCAAGAGGGTCCCAAAGCTGATTCCTTACACTTTCTATGAAGCTTTGAATCAATGCTTCCATAATTCATATTCTGTATGAATGGGCCTCAGGAAAAAATCAAGGCACATAGGTTTCACAAAAAAGGATGACTGCGAGTTGTGGAGAATTTTCCATTTTCTTTAGTACATACCCTATGCTTCAAGTATATTCGAACGGCTATTGTTTAAAAACACTATTAAAAATCCCTCTTCTCTTTAGTTTCTGTTAAGTTGAAGACAGAATACATTGCCTTTGTGCCATCTATGTCACCACATTTACTTCTAAACAAGTTTTTTATTTATTCCCAGTAAATTACAGCAATAGCACAAAGGTAAATTATGCTAAAATCTTTCTTATTCATATGACTATATCAACTGCCAAACTTTGGTGCTAATTCTAAAACTTAAACACTACAGCAATTATATTTCTACCAACTGTTGTTATTCTGTTGTTGGGCTTACCTGTCCATCATACACTATTACAACTGACACTTCTTCTTCTGTACTGTTTGGCTTCTATTGCTTTATGACTGGGCATTTTCTTATAAATTCTTTTTACAAATTCTAGAACAGAATGTCTAATATTTATACCCAATCTAGCTATGATGTATTTGCCCTATATATGATAATGGCTCCCTTCAATTGTGGCAAATTCATGTATATACCTGTTAGGCCAAAACGTATTTCAACAGTAATCCTTTTCACTGTGCAGGTATCATAATATAAACAAACAAATACTATAATCTTATACATTCTCTTGTTATTTAACTTGCTGCTCTCTCTCATATGTCTGTCTGGCCTCCCCTCTGATTGTATATGGTAATAAACTCAACTCATCATTCAAGCCACCACTGAGATATTGCTTCTTTTTAATCATGTTACGTCATGACCTTCCTCAATGAAAAAGATAAATATATCTTCAATTGTATTAATCATCCTGGTTTAGAAATTCTTTCATCTTTATACATCCATATATTTGATCAGATATTTGAGTAAAGGAGACCTTGATTTTTCAACTTATTTTCTTCTACGTTTAAGTACAAGCATGAATGGAATGGAATAGAGGCAAAGTAAATTAGAAGTAGAATAATGTGTGAAAAATAAAACAACTAGATAGAATGGAATGGAATAAAACAAAACAGAATAGAATAACACAGATATGAGAAAGTACAAGTTGCATCCACTGATAGTCATGTTAGAAGCTTGCATCCTAATATTCTGGTATCCCTATGGTAGCAAACTAAACTTTGGAGCCTAGTAGAAGATGATGTTAGGACCTCTTCCAGCAGTGAGTTATCTTTTGAGAGGTATAATTATTTTTCCCATAAAACACAGCTATTCCCTATATTTGCCATCTTCTGAATGTGATTGTTTTCTACTTTTCTGTCTTGTTCATAAATACTTGTACAATGTTCACCTCATGCTATTTTGGACTTTTTTAAAAACTAGAACTGCAAACCAAGTAAACATGTTTGACTGCATTAGCGAGGGTCAGATAGTTTCCTATAGCAATGTATAAGGACTAAGATAATCTGTGACAGTTTGTACAATAAGTTCATTCAGCTAAATGATGTGTGTCTGATTTCCAGACAAAGTCCCAGTTAGATGCCCCTATGCCATTCATCTCTATCTTTATGACAACAAGCTTTGAGTATCCATTGTTCTCTGACACCTGGGTGGTTACATATTTCAGCTGAAACAAAATCAACCTTTGTAGAGATTGCACCTCTTCTCTGGTATGATGACAAAGAAACTATAAAGGAGAATTATTCAGCTTAGGTAGATAATTGATGAATTTCAAGGGTCCCTTTGCATAAAAGACTTGATTGTAAAATAATTGCCTAACGGATCAAGTGCCTACTAGGAGATAGCCTGGATGCCTTTGTTTTATTCTATTTAATGTGTACCTTTTCTTTAAAACTTAAGGTATGAAAGGAAATCATTGACTGGAGTGACAGCTTTTAGGCTACTAAATTTAATGAGTAAAATATTTTAATGATCTTCTGCTGATAGACTTGTGCTAAGTCTGCCAGGACTTGACATGATGAGTTTGCTATGTCCTTCTTTAAATTAAAAATAAAACCAACAATTTACTAAGATTTATTAGTTGTAGAAGGTTTTGACAACTTGATTTGCTTCCTCTAAATTAGTTAATGGTTGGTTCAGGCAGCAAGAGCCTCCAGCAAGGATTATGTCTTATGCTCAAGGCTAAAGACCTTGAAATATGGGCTCAAAGCCCAGAGTGGTAAGACCAAAAAAATTCCAAGTACAGAAACAGTGTGTTTTGTCTAGAAAGTATCATCCCTCCTCTCCACATCATATTAAAAAGAAAAAAAAAACTGTGGAATGAAATGAACTGTGGAATGTAATTTTCCTACAAATTGAGAGAATGATAAAATATTCAAAGTGTTGAGCATGGTTCGTTTAAAATCTTGATTATGTTCATTCATTAATATAGGAACCAAGGCCTTTGATTCTTGTCCAAAGTTCTTTCCATACAGTTTTTTTTTTTTGCTTCTTGAAAAAAAAAACTTTTTAAAAAACCAATAGGTGTGGGGAGCCACGCCCGCTATTCGCCATTGCAGGATGGCGCCCATATCCTGTGTTCCCGGGTAATGAACAGGTGCATTGCGCATGTGCGAAGGGTTTTTCCACCTCGTCCCATCCCGCCTATCCCGTGGTGTCATCTCGTGCGATGGGTTGCAGCCAACCAGGGGCTGACACGTCCTAGGCC
>JAQHUG010000059.1:5843196-5881161 GCA_028555095.1 Dicrostonyx torquatus
ACACCTAATATTTGACAAAGAAGCTAAAAGTATACGATGGAAGAATGAAAGCATCTTTAACAAATTGTGCTGGCATAATTGGATGTCAACCTGTAGGAGAATGAAAATCGATCCTTGTCTGTCACCATGCACAAAACTTTTCATAACTGTTTATACATTTTTTCCTCTCTCTCCTAAGCCTATGTACTTTTTAAAAACACACTGTGTCTTGGTTAGAGGTTTTTTTATGCTTGATTTTGTCCTATTGTGTATCTGAAATCCTTTCCTGACAAAGAGCATTTGAAATGGTAAGCAGTGTGGTCTTGGCAGCCCTGGATGCTGGCTCCCTCTCTTGGAGTCTTAACACTGCCGAGGTAGTTCACTGCCAGCTCTGGGACCACTGGGTGGGAGCTGTGATCACTACCTCATCTCTAGAAAGCAGTTGGACCACTCTATCAACAAGTAACTTGCAGCAGGATGCCCACATGCTCAATACAAGTGTTCGGCCTCTTGAAAGAGTCAGAGCTGTTCCTGCTGCCAGCATGAACCAGAAAGTTGTCTCTCAAAGAAGCTGCACAGGTATGGTGCTAATGCTGAGTCAGAAAGTCTTCTCTTAAAGTAGCCATGCCTCTGTTTGTTGCCAGCAAACACAGCTTATCTGAAAAAAAAAATTAAAGAAACAAGGCAGCTATAAAGAAGTTGTGCTTAGCTCCCATTTTTGTGGGTCTGGATGACCGCTTTTTTTTTTTTTTTAGATCTTCTGTGGATCCATGCCCCAGATGGTGGGTGCCATTTTGTAAATGAAGACTACTCTTATGTTTTCTGGTAGCTGAGACCTGAATTATCATACAGAAACTTTATTAATTTACAACATTCCTCAACCTATTAGCTCAGGCCTCTTATTAACTAGCTGTTACATCTTAAATTATAGCATTTCTATTAATTTGTGTATCACCACAAGGTTGCAGCCTACTGATAAATTTCCAGCGTCCTCCTCCTTCTACAACTCTGTGGTATCTCCCTGGCTCTGCCTACTCTCTCTATCTCTCTATTTCTGTTCAGATTTATGACCTGGCTTTACTCTGCTAATTCAGTAGCTGAAACAGCCTTATTCATTAGTCAATAAAAGCAACACATATAGAGAAGGACATCCCACATCACTTCTGAAGGACCCATATGGTGGCCCACAGCTGTCTGTGCCTTGACACCAGTGCACAGAAGATAAAATTTAAAAACATAAAGCATTTTCGTTGGATCTAAGTATGGGTGCAGACATCATTGTCTTAAAGATTTACTAATTGGAAGAGTTTGCAGCAAATGCTTGTTGACTGATATACTAAAAAAATGAATATTTGATATTCATATAAAGTTTTGTAAAGATGCTATGATGAATGAATAAATTATCGTTTCTCCCTCCCCCAAAAAACAGTTTCTCAGGATCATAATTACATGCTGATGAAGGCAATTGGGGATTTGGATGGTCTGAGGTCCTAAGTGTAGATTCTCATGATTCAAAAAGCACCTATATGCTTATCAAGCCTATCTTTACTTAAATCATAAATTTCTTTGTATCATGATGTTCAAGTGATTGTTCACCTTTATATCAAAGCCAATGCAAAATTCCAGAGACAGCAGCAGACACTATTGAGTACCTTGTCTAAATTTCTAATGTTAGTCTGATTCTGATGTTTTTTTGAGCCTCTGCTATTTCATTTTCTATTTGCATGTCATTTATTCATCATTATTCACATTAAGCCTAAACCAAAGGCCTGTGCAACTCAACACGGGCACTCTACCATTGAATTACATACTCAGCCATTTCTGTTCTTGAACTTGCTTTGCTGTCAAGGTTACACTCCAATTAATGTGTCTTCTAGGATGGCAGACATGCCGCACTTCAATCCAATCTAAGTATTTTTGTTTTTGTCTGTTTGTTTTCTATTTAGTTAAAGTCTGGCTCTACTCTCCTGTGACATATTTTTCCCCATGACATTTGTTACTTCTTTTGATACTCATAAATTCCCTTCTCAAAACTGTCTCAAACTCTTTCCCACTCCATGGCATATATCTTGTCTCTCTCTCTCTTTCTCTCTCTCTGTCTCTTTCTCTCTCTCTCTCTTTTTTTTTTTTTTGGTTTTTCGAGACAGGATTTCTCTGTGGCCTTTGGAGCCTGTCCTGGAACTAGCTCTTGTAGACCAAGCAGGCCTCAAGCTCACAGAGATCCACCTGACTCTGCCTCCCGAGTGCTGGGTTAAAGGCGTGTGCCACCACTGTCCGGCTACCTCTTGTCTCTTATACATTGTCTTTCTTATGACTATGAACACCTGCCTTGATGGATAGATCTATAAACCTCACCAATTAAACACTGCTTCTGGTGAGAGAGGAAGTCCTATCATAAAAGAATGATGCGATATTTTCCCAAAGGAAATATTCTAGTAGTATTTCCATATTGAACATGGTAGATCATCTCAATGATTTGAAAACAAAATAATGAAGACATCAATAATACAGAAAGAATATCAACTTGAATGACCTACTTCTTTATCATCAACCTGGATTTTGGAAAGCATCATTATTTACAAAACTCAACAATTCCAATGCATGCAATATTTTAATCACAAGACCAGGGGTCTGCATTTATTTTCAGATATTTCAATTTCTTTGCTAAATCACCTTTCTTCACTTGCCCATAGAATTTATGAAAGTTAGATTTGGTTATCTGATTTTATTTTTATTAATTATTTTCTTTAATTAATTTTTTAATTGACAGATGTAAAGCAAGAGGTTTTGAAATATGCACACATGATGGGATGTCTAGATCAAACTGCACTTAGCAACATTCTGCTGTGTGAAGACCACTCATAAAGTTCACCTCTTGGTTATTTTTAAGAACTTAATTTATCAATAGTAATTATAGTTACTCTGTCTTATGAACAGATCTTGAATTTATTTATCCAATCTATTTTTTTTAATCTTTTGACCTGCTCATTCCCAAATCTTGGGCGGAAACATTCTACCTTTAGCTTCAATTAATCTGCTCCTTTTGTGGAGATTATGTAAAAATGTATATTTCTAGCAGATTTTTATGCTGCATTTATTATCGTTGGTGTGCTTGCAGTAAATGTGGCATATGAACCATAATGCTTAAAAAATATCATGAGATTTACAGATGTAATAGGCTGTCTTAGGCTGATAACAATTTAATCTCCTTTGTATTAAAAATTAAACTCTGATATGGGGAGATGGCTCAGTTGGTAACAGAAATCCCAGGCAAGATAAGGACCTGAGTTTAGTTCCTTAGCACACCACACACACACACACACACACACACACACACAGAGAGAGAGAGAGAGAGAGAGAGAGAGAGAGAGAGAGAGAGAGAGAGAGAGAGAGAGAGAGAGAGAACAAAATAGCAATGACAAAACTGGGTATTGTGTGCTCCAGCTGTAATTCTCTAACTGTACATTCTTGGGGCTTGTAGACTAAAATGATTGAGCTGCAGCTCCAGGATCAGTAAGAGACCTCATCTCAAGAGCAAATGAATAAAAAATGAGTTGGTGTGCTGTTATCTATATCTATATCTATATCTATATGTATCCATATGCTTAATTATATACAAATGAAAATTTACACACAGAACTAGATAAATAAAAGTAATCTTTCCATGTTTACTCTGTTATTTCTCCACGTTTTAGACATTTGTTGTATGAGTGTGTGTGGACAGTCATCTATATGTAATTGTGAAGACCAGAAGTTGACATCAAGTGTCTGTCTCTATTGCGCACCAGCTTATATTTTTGTGTCAGAGCCCCTCCCAGAAACCTAGTGATCATTCATTTAACTAAAGTAAGTGTTTCAGGTTTCAGCATACTCTTGTCTGCACCCCCAGTGCTCTGCAGGTCCACCATCTCTGTGGGTGCTAGCTATAGAAAAGAACTAAGGTTCTCATGCTTGCACAGTAAAGTATGCTTTACCCATACAGTCATCTCCCAAAATTACTGTATTTTATTTTATAAGTCATATATTTCATTCTTTATGCCCACAGAAATATTACTGCAACTACTATCAGTCATGTATTTATTTCTAGTTTTATATGATTAAAGATGTGTTTTATGTACCATCATTATAGAATGATTCTTAATTTGAGTGTAGTTACATTTACCATCTAAACAGTTTTACTTTAAAATGTTTTTGTATTTTGCATTGTCCTTCTCTTTAGTTAAAAAAAACTTTAATATTTTTTAAGACGGTTACTTCTGGTAGTATAGATATAAAAAGTCCTATGGCATTAGGTTGCTGTTTTTGTTTGGAATAGTATTAATCTTTACCTCATTTCTGTTGAGTAGTTTTAAGGCTGTGTTCCTAGTTGACTATTTTCTGAAGCATTTGTAGTACCAGACTACTCTCTCCTGAAAATAATGGCAGTGCTGAGAAATCCACTACTAACCTTATTGAGACTAATGTATGTGAGATGTTATTTCTCTCTAATTTTCAGGACACTTGTTTGAGTTGAAAGCTGAGGCTTTCTTATGTGTTTAGTGTGGATTTAATCTATTTGTATAACTTTAACATTCCTTTATCTGGGTCTTTATGCTGTCAGATTTGGAAAGATTCTTGGTACTGTCTAAGTAGAATTTCTACCCCACTTTGTTTCTGTCTTCCTTCTTTAGTTTTTGTGATTCAAACATTAAAATTTTTGATGCTGTTCTGGAAACACGTGAGTTTACAAATATTATTAATTATGCTCCTTATTGCTTTCCTCTTTAATTTTAGTATTTTTCATCTACAGATTTTTATGTTTTGTTTGTTTCTGAACTACCGTTTTGTCATTGTTGCTGTTAAATTTCTCATTTCGGGTTGCTGGTGTGTAAACAGTTCTTGCCAAGCAGCTCTTAACCTCCGTTTATTTGTCCCAATTACTGGGAATACTTTGTATTGCTGTTTTGGTGTTGTCTGTTACTATGATTGATTTTTTATGGTTGTGTGGTCATAGCAGTTACAAAGGGTGAAGTGTAAACAGTGAACTGTGCTTTCAAAGCTTCTTTTCTTTCTCGTGCTATGTAATACCTGACCAAATTTCCTTAGCGTTTGTTAAATTATTTTAAGGTATAGATATTATGCCATTGGTGTTTCTTAGAGAAATGAGAGTTTGGAAGTTTTATCTTATCTTCTGTCATTATTGCTTACGAATTTTATCTGCATTCCATTAAATTTAAGTGACACTGTGTCAGGGACCTTTACTGTTTAGTACTTAATCCTAATTTGCATGTTTTATTGAGTAGCAAAACAGTATGCTCTTATAAATGCAGTTGAGAAAAATTAATTACTGCATGTGCAGTAACCTTCAATTACCTGCACAGTTTCCGAAAACACTTTGACACCAAAGATGTGTAATAGCAAAGACAGAGGCAAGTGACACTAAGGCATCTTTCTTTTTATGGGCCTCAATGTGGTATTGTTTCTAACACTGCCTGCATGATTTTATGATCATGGGTCAAAGTATGAAGCATATTCATAAAGAATACAGATACTGAGAAGTTTTAACTTCCTGCTTCATTTTAGAAAATGCACTTTTGGTATAGTCTCATACTCAGTTTTATCCACTATAGATGGTTTAACTATTAAACTACAGAACAAGCAGGTATATCATCTATTGACAAAGAATCCAGAAGTTGACAAAAGATTTACTTTCAAATCATGGTTGTACCATTGACTATGGGAAATTGTGTGCTTAGGAACTTTGAGCCCTAGCTTCCTCTTTGGTGAAACAGACATGATAAAATTATGCAGCCCTGCAAGGTGGCTTAGAAAGGTAAATGTCACAAAGAAAAGCCTGTTTTTAATTACTGAAAACAAAACATTATCTTTATTTCAATGTGAAGAAAATATAGTTTTAGAGTTTTAGGAACTTTTCTAATGTGTACATTTTGTAAAAATTGAAGTTGCTGGCTTGAGAGATAGTTTAATTGGTAAAATTATCTTGTTAAAAATCACAAAAATACACCTCTTAATCACCAGAAAATGAAAGTTAAAAAAATTAAGTCATGTATCTTGTCCCATGTTTGGAATGGGACACTGAAAGGAAAGAGGCAGGTGATCTCTTGTTACATATCTGAGGAATCCAAAGCCAATAAGACACATCAACTAAAGAGAGAAAGTATAAAAAAGAGGAGGGGAAGAAGAAAAAAACATGATGAAGCAACTCATATTATATGAAGAACAACAAATAACTTAAGTTTATACACATACAAAACAGTCATGTATCCTATAGAGCACACACACACTCACACACATACACACACACACACACACACACACACATTCATTCAGGAATTACCATTGCAGACATTAATCTAAATGGTTGAGTATTTGAGTATTGCCCACAGATATTGTGGCACAGATAGTTATTCAGTATGTACCCCTGGATGCCATGCTTTTAACCACTGCACTCTACAGGATCTCTATTTGGAAGACAGTACACTACACCTTGAGATAGCTAGAGATAAATAAGTTTGAATGAAGTTTTAGGACTAGCTACTACTGAAGGTATGAACTAAAATTCACATAGTAGAGTCACATTTATGTTAGAGATTCTATAAGGCTCATTAACTACTTAGAATTTCATGACTGAGTAGAACTGAATGTTCCAGTTTTTGCCACAATTAAAATTACTTGGGCTTTCATTAGTTCCCTTATTAGGCACTTATTGTCTACCTTTGTGTCTGACTTAATATCCTCTTAACTATCTAGTAAAATATTTGGAAATAAATTTGAAAATGCCTTGATTTACATCTTTTGTAGAATTTTTCTGATCATTAAAGTGTTTCTACATTGTAAAGTGTTATTGGTCTTAGCATAAATCCAAGTTAATCAGTCATACGTGGTTGTAGAGTAAGCTCTCTCTTAATCATTTTGGGGATAGAACTGTGTTCGGTGTTCACATAGGGAAAGTAGTGGTTGGAAAAATGACCTTGCAGCATCTATCTAAAATTAGCATAAGAGGAAGCCATGATCAACAAAACCAAAACCATAAACTAATGCTTGCACAAAAAGCTCAACAAACATTTGCTGAATATATGCATATTTATGAAAGCCAGTAGGAAAATTTTTAATCTTAAATCAGAGAAAGAAAATGTTCTTCAAGCCAAAAAAATCTTTGATTCATAGAATTAAACTTTAAAGGATTTGAAAACTGAGCTGGGGGTGAGAGAAGACAGTAAAGTAGTAAAGTATTTTCAGCATAAGCACATATGGACAAGTGCCTGAGTTGATGTCCTAGAATCCATGCAAAAATCATGGACATGCTGACATATGCCTATAATTGTAGGGCTGAAGCTTGCTAGCAAGTCAGGCTAGTCAAATGAGTAAACTCCAGATTCGGTGAAAGAACTTCTCTCAAAAATAAGGTAGAATGAAAATGAAGGAAACATACTGCATCAACTTCTGGTCCTCATACACATGCATACATGTGCACACACAGAGAAAGTTTTGAAGACCTTGTTATCATCCCCATATGATTATTACTATCTTCACATTCTTTCAGGCCCATGGTAACTCAGTGAAAGGAAAGGGAGCTTCTGTATTATAGAGAAGAAAGAAAACCAGTTCGCAGATAATGTAAGAAAATGACAATGACAGTCCAAGAGCCTCCTGCTTACAGCCAGTTGTTTGTAGCTGGGAAGGAGAAAGATAAATACTACACTAATGATGGTTACAATCACAAGAGTGATTCTCCAATAACAAAAAGATGCTTGTCCATATTGGTGTCAGTTCTCACCTACTGAGTTTTTGCAGAATTTGTTTTTAATTCTTCACTTGTCCCTATTAGCTCATACAGCCAATGTCTCAGAGATGACAGTTGCTCTTAAGCTCACCAGTCTGATTGCTATTGAGGACCTTTAAAATATGAAGGACTATAAAATATATGCTGTTTAATTGGGCATGTCCCAGTTAATGATCTTGCTGAGATAGTGTTTGACCAACCAAGTGTGCAAGTAAAAGACATCATGAGAGTAACCATGATAGTAACAGGTTCATGACTTTTTGGTGTAAGTAGAAAAATGATTATACAAAATTGATACTCCCCTCAAGTCAGTAATAACAGTCTTAGCAGTAGCTCTGACTCACAGATGTTCCCACTTGGCCAAATGAATATATTGATCAAGATTATCTGTTATCTAGGGTTGCTGCTAAGATTGAAAATAATTACAGTATACTTGATATTAGCTGCATAGAAAGAGCAATCTAACAGTAACTGTCACAGAATTATTTGTTAGATCTATTATGCAGTCCAAATTACCTCACCCCTATACCTCAACTTCCTTTTTCTGACAAGGCAAAAATACTCAACTAGGATCAGCCTTTATAATGAAACATCCGTAACCCTAGACAATATTTTCTGATAGTTTGGTTGAAAATATCTGGTTTAAATGAAAGGAAAGTATCAATCACAGTATATAATACAAGCATCAGATATTTGAGATATATTTGATGTCCCTCATCAAAAATGAATAAAATCAAAGTAACACTTTAGAAATTTACCTATTTAGCTGGTTAATGATCATAAACATTTACTGAATATTAAAAACAAATGTGCTATGTGAACGTGTTTGGCATTTAGGAACAATTTTTATCTTTTTTACTATTAAATTTATTGGAAGGGAAAAGGAAATGTGTCTATATATAGTTATAATATCAAAGAATTTGACTTTGTAACATGAAACATGAAGTTATGAGATCAGAGAAAACAGGATCACAGCTCATCATAGAAACAAAACTCCCTGGAGGCAGGGTCTCCATGCCAACAGCCCAGAGTGAGAACATAATTAAATCAGAAAAAGAGAGCATGGGAAATTATTGCAAACAGGCAGATTAATGTAACAAGGGTATATAGAACATTTAATGATGTGTGGAGATATTTTGTTTGTGATCTAACAAATAAATCTTGCCTCAAGATGACAGTGTGGAGCTAAACCACTAGTTAGCCATATGGCTGGGCAGTGGTGGCACACACCTTTAATCCCAGCACTCAGGAGGCAGAAGTGTAACATGAGGGGCCTGCTCGTTGGGGTTTCTGTCCCTCCCAGTACCTCACAGCCGACAAACCCCAAAGAAAATCACACAGATAGTCTACATTAGGTTATAAACTGATTGACCTATTAGCTCAGGCTTCTTACTAGCTCTTATAACTTATATTAACCCATTGTTTTTATCTATGTCAGTCACATGGCCAGTACCTTTTCTCAGCTGGGCATCTTACATCCTGCTTCCTTGGTGGTCTGCGCAGGAATACCAGGGAAGCTTCCTGCTTCCCAAATTCTCCTGTTCTCACCTCTACTTCCTGTCTGGTTTTCCCGCCTATACTCCCTGCTTGGCCAATCAGCATTTATTTAAAGCATGATTGACAGAATACAGACAATTCTCCCGCACCACAGAAGCAGTTGATCTCTGAGTTCAAGGCTACCCTTCCCTACTTGAGATTGATATAATCTAAAAGAGAAACAGAGCCAGGTGGTGATATACAAACTTTAATTCCAGGATGTGGGAGTCACACAGCCTTTTAGTCACACTTCCCAGCACTAGGAATGTGGAGACAGGAAGGGATATGGCTGGGCAGAAAGAGGAATATAAGGCAGAAAGATACAGGAGCTGAAGGCATTCAGTCTGAGGATTTGTGGAGACAGAATCTTGCTCCTTTTGGTCTGGGGAATCATTAGAGGTAAAAAGTTTTTATAATGGCTGACTCCTTTACTTCTTTGATCTTTCAGCATTTACCCCAATATCTGACTCCAGGTTTTTATTATTAAGAGCAACTGGAATTCATGCTACACCTGGTGTCCAACTTTTGGGTCATGAATTGACTCCAAAAAAGCTGTTGCCTCTGGCTTTGCAGTCAATAGCATACATGCATTGTATGCCATTAGAGCTACAGGTGGCCAGAATCATCACTCCCGGGCTACATTTTCCATTCCTCTTCCCCATTGGGTTTTGGGCTTTCCATGGACCCTCTCCTAAGGCTGCTGCCAAACTTGTTAGCTTCCTTGAAAGCCACTCAATCAGCTACTGTTCTATACAGCAACAGTCATTCTCATGTCTTCATCACCATCCTCAGCAGATTTGGTGAGACAATTAGGAATTCTTAAAGGGAGGAAGTAGTTAAAAGAGAGATTTTTTCCCCAAGTTTGAAGTTAGGGACTGTGATGTCTCCAGAAGTTCCTTTATTTTACAGAATTGTTTTGGCTATCCTGCATTTTTTGTATTTCCATATGAACCTCATTATTGTTCTGTGAAGAATTTTACTGGTATTTTGATGGGCATTGCATATTAAATCAGTAGATTGCTTTTGGTAGGATTGCCATTTTTATTATGATAATTCTGCCTACCCAAAAGCAGGGAAGATCTTTCCATTTTCTGTTGTCTTCTTCAATTTCTTTCTTCAAAGATTTAAAGTTCTGGTTATACACTTGTTTGGTTAGAGTTACTCCAAGATACCTTATGTTATTTGTAAGTATTGTGAAGGGTGATGTTTCCCTGATTTGTCTCTCAGCCCAGTTATCATCTGGGTAAATATGGCTGCTGACTTTTTTTTTTAAAGTAATCTTGTATCCTCCTACATTGTTGAAGATGTTTATGAGTTTTAGAAGTTCTTGGTAGAATTCTTAGGGCCACTTATGTAAACTATCCTATCATTAGCAAATAGTGAGAGTTTGAATTCTCATTTTCCAATTTATATCCTCCTGATCTCCTTTTATTTTCTTATTATTCTACCTAGAATCTCAAGTACTATATTGAATAGATATGGAGAGAGTAAACAAACTTGTTTTGTCCCTGATTTTAGTTGAATTGCTTTGAGATTCTCTCCATTTAGTTTGATGTTGATTGTTGGCTAGTTGTATATTGTTTTGTTATATTTAGATATGTTGCTTGTATCCCTGCTCTCTGCAAGACCTTAAACATGAATGGGTGATATATTTTGTCAAAGTCTTTTTCAGCAGCTAATGAGATAATCATGTGTTTTTTTTTCCTTCAGTTTGTTTATATGGTGGATTATATTGACATACTTTTATGTGTTGAACCATCCCTGCATCTCTGGGATGAAGTTTACTTGATCATGGTGCATGAGTTTTCTAGTATGTTCTTGGATTTGGTTTACCAGTATTTTATTGAGTATTTTTGCATCAATGTTCATGAGTGTGTTCTTTTTCTTGGCAATATCTTTGTGTTATTTGAGTATCAGGGCAATTATAGCCTTGTAAAAAGAGTTTGGCAGTGTTCCTTCTGTTTCTACTGTGTGGAACAATTTGAGGAGTATTGGTATTTCTTCTTAGAAAATCCTGTAGAATTCGGCATTGAAACCATCTGGCTCTGGACTTATTTTTGATTGGGAGACTTTTGATGAGAGTTTCAATTTTTTGGAGGAATCATTGTCCCTGACTTTAAACTCTACTACAGACCTACAGTATTGAACCCAGACTTGTACTGGCATAAAAACAGACAGGAGGACCAATGGAATAAAATCAAAGAACTGGGTATCAATCCAATACCTATGAACACCTGATTTTTTGAGAAGAAGCAGAAAATATTAAATGGAGAAAATAAAACATATTCATAAACAGTGCTGGTATAACTGGATATCAACATATAGAAGAATAAAAATAGATCCATATCTACTAATATGCACAAAACTTGAATCCAAATGGATCAAAGATCTCAATATAAAACCAAGCAGATGGAACCTCATAGAAGAGAAAGTGGGAAGTACATTTGAATGCATTAGCACAGGAGACTACTTCCTAAATATAACCCTGTAGTATAGACACTGAGAGTAACAATGAATAAATGGTACCTACTAAAATTGAGAAGCTTCAGTAAAGCAAAGGACATGGTCAACAAGACAAAATGGCAGCCTACATAACGGGAAAATATCTTCACCAACCCCACATCAAACACGTGGCTGATCTCCGAAATATACAAAGAACTCAAGAAATTGGTCATCAAAATAACAAATAATCAAATAAAAATGGGGTACAGAAGTCTAGTGGCATTTCAATTTTATTTTAATAAATAAAGAATGCCTGAATATCTGAGAGTAAATCAATCACACTGGTCTGCATTATAGACCAGGTTAGGGTAACACACCTTTGATCCCGGTAGCCACAATGACACATGCCTTTAATCCCTGGAGTCACACTAGATTCCATAGAATCTGGTCAGTGTATGCCTTTAATTACATTGGTGAATGCCTTTAATCCCAATCCTATAGAGAATTATAAAACAGAAGAAAACAGCTCTCAACAGACAGTCTCATTTTGAGATTATGCAAGCCAGGATCACCACTACAGACTGAGGTCAAGGTAAGAGGCAGTGACTGGCTGTTTTGCTTTTCAAATCTTCCGGGTGAACCCCAATTTCTGACACTGAATTTTTATTAATCCTGTGTCACAGACCTAAACAGGGAACTCTCAACAAATGAATCTAAAATGGCTGAAAGATAATTAGGAAATGTTCAACATCTTTAACCATCAGAGAAATGCAAATCAAAACAACTCTGAGATTCTATCTTACACCTGTCAGAATGCCCTAGCTGAAAACCACTGATGACAACTTGTGCTGGAGAGTATGTAGGATAAAGGGAACACTCTTCCATTGCTGGTGAGAGTGAAAACTGGTGGAGCTGCTTCAGAAATCAGTAAAACAATTTATCAGAAAATTAGGAAACAACCTATCTGAAGACCCAGCAATACCACTTTTGGATATATACTCAAGGATGTTCAATCATATCACAAAGTAGGTGCTCAACTATGCACTTATAGCAGTACTTGTAATAGCCAGAATGTGGAAACAGCTTAACTGCCTCTCAGTTGTAGAATGGTTAATGAAAATGTGGTACATTTACACAATTTACACAATACCATGGGGAAAAAATGACATTTTGAAATTTGCAGGCAAAGGGGTGGATCTAGAAAAAAATCATATTGAGTGAGGTAACACAGACCCAGAAAGACAAATATAATATGTACTTACTCATAATGGGCTTTTAGACATAAAACAAATAAAAACCAACATACATTTCACAAACCCAGAGAACCTAGACAACAAAGAAGACCCTAAGAGAGGCATACATGAATCAAATCTATGTAGAAACTAGAAAATACAAGATCTCTTGAATAAATTGGGACTTTAGGAATGGTGGGAGTGGGTAGAAGGAGAGGGGAAGGAAGAAAGGAGAGCAGAAAAATATAGCTCAATAAAAACAATAAAAATTAAATGAAAAACAAACAATAAAAATGGGAAATACTATTACAACAGAGAAAGTTAGGTCTCCGTATGGATATGCAATGTGTAATTTCAAATTAAAGCAACTAAATCAATTAAAAAAACAGATAATCAAATTAGCTGGAATTGACATAATGGTTATTATCATTTTGATACTCTTTATGGTTGGTTTGATAATTCTTAATTTATTTCTAAAAATATTGATTGATGTGAATGCCAAAATACAGACCTTAGAAAAACTTATTAAAACATA
This sequence comes from Dicrostonyx torquatus, assembly GCA_028555095.1. Lineage (NCBI taxonomy): Eukaryota > Metazoa > Chordata > Mammalia > Rodentia > Cricetidae > Dicrostonyx > Dicrostonyx torquatus. Next base: position 5,856,704 of record JAQHUG010000059.1, read on the forward strand.
TTATAGAGATATTCAGATCCAGACAATAGAATTTAAAGGAAACCAGTTTCAGTGTCACATTATAAGGTTAGAGAGGAACAGCCAAAGGTTTTTAAATAACCAACCTTAAATTATCCACTCACTTTACAGGAACTGCCAAATGACAGATATTTCCAAGGCTATTCAAATGCTCACTGAAATCTTATGGAAATGTTAGATTTAGGGAGATTCAGAGAATCTTCAGTGTCATATGGCAAACATTCAATTTGTGTGAAGCAGTTGTTAAGCACATCATCAAATTGTAATATAATTATCCCCCAACACTGGAAAGACTTAGTTACAGCATTTTTGGAGCCTGGTTCTCAATTATAATGAAGGATCTGGTGGCACGATGCAGCTAAGACCAATGGACAATGAAGTAGGACTAGAAGTATAAAATCTCCCAAGAACAACTTCTTGGAGAAAGTGAGTATGCTGAAGTACAAATACAATTTCTACATGGTGAGCACACCTTGGCTTTATTCTGTACAGAAACTTTGAATGCTTGAGCCTGAATTGGAGAAATAAGAAAGAAAATTGATTCATTTACTAAAGTTACAAAAGGCCCAAAGGAAATCTTCGTATATTTCTTACAAAGATTGACTTCAGCAGTAAATAGAATGATACCAAATCCAGAATCTAGACAAATAATAATTGAATCCCTGGCTTTTGAAAATATTAATGCACAATAAAAAAGGGTAATTAGGCTTTTAAAGGCAAAATAAGCATCCTTGGAGAAAGGGGTCCAAGATACAATCAATATTTAATCTAACGGTCATGATAATGCTTGGATAGGAGAGATGATTTTCATGGTTTGTGGAAAACAAAGTCACCTGAAAAGGAATTGTAAACAGAGAATTCCTAGAAAAAAATTTTTCTAAGCATAATCGAAACAGAATGTTCCTCCATTCTAAATTATGCATGAGGTATGGTAAGAGCTGGCATTCAACCAATGAATGTAGAAAAATAAGGGACACTCAAGGTAACCTTTTTCTGTTGGGAAATACCTTGAGGGGCCCCTAGCAGGTCTCCATACCAAATTCAGTTCAGTTGTTTTCTGTCATTGTGGAGAAAACTTCTAACCAGAGCAATTATAGAACCTAATGCCTATTGTAAAAAAAAATACTGCTCTGGATGATAGAAAAGAGAGAATAAAAATTCAGGACAAGCATAAAACAAATATTTTGACAAACTTCTATAAGTGAGCAAAGACCAAAATTAAAAATTCAAATAAATGATGCTGCCATTGAAGATCTTGTAGACATAGGATAGGAGTGAATGTAACCATACTTGCAACAGAATTTTGGCATTGAAATTGGCATCTTCAGGAGGTAAATGTTCATCTTTTAAGGTAAAACAGAATGTGAGTTGGGTCAAGTGTATAGTGCCAGAAAGAAAAAGAGGAAAATTAAACCCATATGTGGATAATATAGCAATGAATTTGTGAGGAACATAATTATTACAATAATGGAATACTGGGATTAACACTTCCCCAATTTTAGATATAACAACAAAAAAATTAACATACATTTCTGGGAAAAATTTTAGAAGATACTATAAAAAAAAAGACAGTCATTGACCATTCAGGTTGCACAAGAACTGGGCAAAGTAGCTGCTGATCTTTCAAAGGCACTAACAGCTCTCTCTTTAAAATGTTTGACAGACAAACTTGCATGGGTTGTACAATGGCATTTAATAACAGAGAAAATACAAGCTTTAAAATAACTGGTACTTGAGCAACTAAATGTTCAGCAAATTGAAAAATCAACCTGCCCTTGATATAATGCTGTATTTATTATTCAGAAAATGTCTAGAAAATGGAGAATAACAGACCTAAGAGCTCTTAATAAGGTGATACACCCAATGGGCTCTCTAAAGACAAGATTTACTTCACCTTCTTTATTATTATTATTATTAGTTTGGTTTTTCAAGACAGGGTTTCTCTGTAGCTTTGGAGCCTGTCTTAGAATTAGTTCTTGTAGACCAGGCTGATCTCAAACTCACAGAGATCCACCTGCCTCTGCCTCCCGAGTGCTGAGATTAAAGGCATGTGCCACCACCACCCTGCAACCTTCTTTATTATATAAAAGATGGCCTCTTAAGATGGGGCAGAGGAGGGCGGGGGAGGGGCATGGGGGAGCGGGAAGGCCGGGAACAAGGGGAGTAAATGTAAATTTTTCTTGTAATAATAATAATAATAATAAAGGATGGCCTCTTATAGTTACTGTTTGAAAGATTGTTTCTTTACTATACCTTTAAAAAAAGAGAGAAAAAATTGCCTTCATGTTGCCAACTTATAATAATTCTCAGCCTGCTAAGGGATACCAATAGAAGATTCTCCCACAGGAAATCTTAAATAGCCTCACCCTGTGCCATTATTTTTTAGATCAGCCATTAGAAATAATATGCAAGCAATTTCCTCAGTCTGTAGTTTGTCATTGTATGGATATTTTTCTAGCTGACCCAAATATAGAATCTTTACAAAGAGATTCCAGTAATCATTTAGTATATATAATAGGTCTACAAAAAATTAGACCCCAAAAAGTGCAAATTAGGAGAGATTGATTTCAGACTCTTAATCACTAGGAGACATTTTCTGTGTCTGGTCCAGTATTGAGGTAGAAAAAAAAAACAATGAAATGAGAAATTTATTCAAAACTTTAGATGGTGACAAGGACTTAAGTAATTCAAGAGAATTATCAGCTGAAGCTGAGAGAGAATTGACTTTGGTGGAAAAGAAATTACACGATGCACGTGTGGATGATTTAGATCCAAAGTTTGATTGCATTCTGCTTATTGCTGTAGGAAATCCTACAGCCTGTGGCCTTTAATTAACCCACCCACTGGGGCATGGCCTCCTCCCACCCACTGGGGCATGGCCTCCTATACTATTTATGCCAATGTAAAGCATGTCTATGGCCTCTTTTCCAGCTGCAGGATTCAGTTGCTGTTCTCCGTTCCAGTAGAAGATATTTATTCGTGAGGCTACCCCTAAATAAGTAAGGATTTATTATTCTCAATTCTCAGCTAGTGTGGGATTTCTTTTAAGCATCCTTCTTCATCTGCCTCCCACATGGATTTGAACCCCACATCTACCAGGTAGATGACCTAAAGTATTAGCCAGTCCACAGCTCAGAAAGTTTCTCAACCCTGCCTGCTTCGCATGCTTTCACCTAAGAAGTTTTATACAGGATCCCCGCAACAGTGGAGTTTATTGCAAGCATCAACTTGGAAATTTCCAAAGTGCACACACAACTGCCACATTCCCTGGCATGGTTCCTTGTGTGGCAACTTGTGCATTTCTGGTTTGTGCTCCCTGCCCTTGAGTTCTGAGTTTCTAGTTCCATGTATGTAATTGATTTAATTGCTTTTAATTTGTCAAGCAACGCATATTTCTCAGTATATAACCAGTACCAAGGAGGGAAACAAAAGCAGCACAGAACCATTCCTGTAAACACTGGTTGCAGTGCTGCTCATCATGACTCTGCAACCACAACATCTGCTGGACAATAAGGATTATTACACCTAAAACAATTTACTGGATCTCATAACAGGTAATTAATAAATCAATATGGCACACTACCTTAATGTTGAAAAATTTAGTAACGTTTTTGTTAATACTATGGATTGTATACTGTGAAGCTTATATGATTATGGTGATACTCCCATTTATTGGATATTGGGACTCAGTTTTTTTCTTCATATTATATCATAAGAAAGGGCATGGCACTTTTAAGAATGATACAGTCTTTACAGACTAAAAATGAACAGCTAGTTGACAGGAAAATAAAAAGGTTACATAAAAAACTATTAGTATTAAAAAGGGTAACATTAATTTGACAGACAAAATTAAATCCATATCAAAGGGTACTAAGACATTATCTGAAAGAATTTATATGTTGAATTTGACAATCAAAATTTATTAAAAACTTTGGATAGGTTATCAGACAGAGTATCTCTCCAGGATGGCAGTCTGCATGCTATCCAAGTAGTGTCCAAGGATGACATGTCATATTTAAAGGAGAAACTTCAGACCTTGGAATCACATGTACAGGTGCCTCAGTGAAATCACTAGAAATATATACAGTCCAGGAGGTTCAGGTTTTACAAAAGACAATAGTAAAATGATTTGAAATGATTGAGGAAATTATTGGAGCTAATGAACAGGGAAAGAAGGCACAAGGACAGGATTAAACATTGCCAGTAGCTGTCAGAGATGACTTACCAGTTTTTTAGCTTTCTATCCTGCAATCTACTCTGACAACGCATCAAGTTCTAAAGGCCCAAAAGGAACCAAAGAAGGTAGATGGAGACCTTTAGGAATGAATGATCTAAAAGAAATTAAGCAAGCTATCATAACTTCTGGATTGCATTCTGCATTTGTTAGGGAGATGATAAAGACAAGGGCTTCTAAAATTCTAGAACAACATGGAAAAGCAAAAGGTCTTGAGACTTCCCAAGATCAAATTCTTGGTGAGGGCACTTATACTGACCCACAGGTTCAAGTTCTTTACGATGAACAAATCTTGTCCCTATGCCACAAAGCTGCCTTAATTGCTTAAAACAGGATTCATTGAACATATACCAGTGTTAAACAGGGCCAGAGAAAACTTTTTAGTGACTTTTACAAAGATCAAGTAATGCTGTACAAATAGGAGTAACAGACCCAATGCTAAACAAGTACTTATTGAATGGCTGGCTTTTGAAAATGCCAAATTAGAATGCAAAAAGATACCTGGGTCTTTAAAGTAAGATCCGCCCCTATGCATGAATGGATCCTGCATATAATGAACTTTGAGACATTTGACTATAATACTGAATCTTAGGTAGGAGAAGCAATTTCAAAAGGAATGAGCAGACATCAAAATGCCAAAAGTTTTAACTGTAGTAGAATAGGACATCTGAGAAGGGATTGTAGACAAGGAATTCCTAGGAATAACATCTCCTCTGGGAATGGCAATAATAGGAGGACTCAGCCTTGAGGTATATGTAGAAAGTGTGGCAAAGGCCAACACTGGAACAATGAATGCAGATCAACAAAAGACAGAAAGGGCAACTTGATACCATCAGGAAACTCCTTGAGGGGTCTCTCACAGGCCCACAAGCCAAACGTAACCCAGCCATTACCAGTCACTGTGGAGGACATGTCTTATCAGAAAAATTTAAAAAATCCAGAGCCTTCTATAAAAGACCATACTGTTCTAGATGGTGGCATAATCATGGAGGATAAATCAAAAATTCCAATAGGAAATAGGATATTTTATATTGATGCAAATAAATTAGGAAAAGCAGGTTACCAAACAGGATATTTAAATAGAGTGGCTCAAAACCCTTATGACTTGGTCCAAAAATCAGAATTATATGCTGTTCTCATGGTGTTAGTCGATTTTTCAGTACTTCTCAACATAATGACTGATTCACAACGTGCAAAAGGAGTTTTTTCATATTAAAACTGCTTAATTTATAACAGATGATACAGAATTGACTTCATTATTTTTTCAATTACAAGAAATAATCAGGAATAGGAATCATCACATATGTAACATACATCTGATCCCATGTGGATCTGCCAGGACCTCTAGCACAACGTAATGAATAAATTGGTCAACCATTGATAGGAAATGTGCTGAAGGCCTCAAACTTTTATAAAAACATTATGTCAATAGGAAACATTTTAGAGATATACAGAAAAAGCCAATTAAGATGTTTTAATACTATAGGCTCTTTTTTATGACAATGAGAGATATCTGCTCCTGGCAATATCAATCTCCTTCAGAGAAGATGATGGGTGTCAATGAAATTCCATATGGAGTTTACTTCTTTGTGACAAAAGTTAACCACTGGGCAATAAAATATCCTTGCCTTGACTGCTGACAGTATGCTGTCTGAAATGGACAATCAGGACACAAAAGAGTGTCTGTCAAACCTTATCAAGACAAGATGGGAGAGTCCTTCGGAAATCCTGCATTATAGAAAAGTCTGTAGAATAGTCTAGGCATGTAGGCCAAAGATGGGTGCCCCAATATTACAGAGTATCTCTGCTTGACTATCCGGTCAACCAGCTGTTTATGTTATTTCTCACATTTTTTTTTTGGAAATCACTTGTTTTCACTTCCTGTTTACTCAGTTAATATTATTTCCTCTTGGGTATCCGAGGGAGTTGAAGACTAGATAGTTATAGTTATAGCTTTCCTTGTTGGCCAGATTCAGAAAAGAAGTTCACTAAAGAGGTGTAAAGTACATAAAGTTGAGAGAAATCAGAAGACAGTTTGGGTGGTAATGCAAGTGAGTGAATTAGTTGCAAGACTTTGGACTCACCAAGATAAGATAAATATGGAGCATATTTTTCTGAATTTGTCAAATGCAAATAAACTAGACATTGTTGATATATTTATTGCCCCATATATGTTATATACAGTTATTGTAGTTATTGTATGTAGTTTTTCTTATATTAGTTATAACCTTTGTTATGCTAGACAAAAATGGGAAATATGGTGATATTTTGTTTGGATCTAAGAAATAAAGGTTGTCTGAAGATCGGTGTGCAGAACTAAGATTGATACAGTTTAAAAGAGAAACATCCAGATAGTGATGAACACACATTTAATTCCAGTACTTGGGAGTCACATGGCCTTTAGTCACACTTCACATAACTAGGAATGTAGAGACAGCATGGCTTGGTAGAAAGAGGAATAAATGTCTGGAGGAGACATGAGCTCAAGGTGTTCACTCTGAGGATTTATGGAAACAGAATATTTGAGAATTTGTGGAGACAGAATCTTGCCCCATTCGCTCTGAGGATTCAACAGAGGTAAAAAGTTTCTCTAATGGCTGACTCCTTAACTTTTCTGATCTTTCAGCATTTACTCTGATATCTGAGTCCAGGTTTTATTATTAAGACCGATTGGAAATCAAGCTACAGTGATTATAAAACACATTAATTCTAGCTTAATATTAGCACAATTATGAGTCTGGAATGTGGATGAGATTCCAGATCTTGGAATCTTTGGAAAACTCTATATCATATTGTATTATATTATTATATTATATGATTTCTACTACTTTTCATGTTAGGGGAACTTGTCAGTCATCACAGATTATTATTTCCATGTGTAATGTTCATTCAAATTATTTAAGATCACAGAACTTTCACAATTTTATTCTGATATTGCCTTTCTTGAAAACACTTTCTCTAAAATTTAAGTTATTATGGATACATGATTACTTTTTCCCTTGTTCATTTAACACTGTCTTCCAGTTCATACTCACCTCAGAATAATTTTGTGTTCAAATTCACAGGATCTTAGGGTCTGGGAGACTTTTGCCCTTAAATTTTTAATTATGTTTAGGTTGACCTAAGAAGTCTGTGAAATTCCAATCAAAACCCTAGAAGATGCATTCACAAAAATTGGGAAGCCAATTCTAAAATTTACACAAATTTATAAAGTAACTAAAATACTTCAAAGAAGAATAATCCAAGGATTTAAAGAGTATGATTTTAAACATGCACTGTATTAATATAACCATTGTGGAGCTCAGGAAACAGTAAATTAACACATAAATGAAATACAGAAATTTTAGTCATAAATTAACTACATATCTAGATATCTACATTTTTGTACAACATACTGTTAAAAGAAAAATAACTTTTCAACCAATTATAGTGGAACAATTATATGTCTATATATAAAATATCTAAGTTTGATATTTTGAACCATTTTATAAATAAAATTTAAATCCATTATAAAATTTCATATAAAACTTAACACTGTATTAGAAAAAAAGTTAAAATAAATGTCTCTGAAAATAGAAATGATGAACATCAATTTGATTGTATCACAAGCCTTGATCACTTGGATCAAACCATTCTAAGTTAGATTTAAACAAAGAAAAGAGCATGATATTGAAAAATTATGAAGAAAAGTTTAAAACCATCAAGGCCTTCAAATAAAGTTCACTTGAACTGTGATCAATTTGTCCACCCTTGTACAAGGACAAATGAGCAAAGATGCTTTATTTATACTTGAGTGTCACAGAATCCAACAGGTTCTTGTATATATTTCTAATTTTTCTCTCAGAAGTCAACATTCAGTCCAACCCTAGATACCTGTGAGTTCATGCAGATTATACTCTATTTTATTCTACTTTTAGAAAACCACTAAGAAGTGGTGCTATAGGTTGTGGTTAATAATACGTTTGATATGCTTTTTAATATTGTTTGGGGTTCCTTGTTGGTCTGTGTTATCAAGCAATATCCATGTCTGACCTCAGTCCCTAGGAATCTGAGACTGGAGGATACCGAGGCTCTACTGTCAGTAGAATTGTTGGTTTTTCTGGTGTGTCAGATTCCACCCTGAAAATAGGGAAAGTACCCAACAAAATCTTATTGTTACCTTGCTGGATAGGATTGAATATTCCTAGGCATGATATTGAAAATAACCACCTTCTACGAATTTAAGTTAAATTATTATTGTTAACATTACTTTTTTTAAATCTGTGTGAATTCCTCAAGGCCAATTTCTCATCTAAGTTTTATCCTACCCATTTTTACTGGTAGACACCCAGCTATAACGTCTACAGCAATGTCACAGTGTGCATGTGTATATATGCATGCACATGTATTCTAGTGAATAAAAAATTGAAATAGCCATCATATATATGAGGTTCAAGAAGAATTAAAATTTCACATAATTGAAAGAAAAGATGTATATTTTTCACATTCTTACCACTCATATTAAAGATTATTTCATTCTAAATCTTAGAGAATGGAAAGGGAAATAGTGTAAAAACATAGCTGTATCCTTTTAATAACTGTATAGAATAAATTAGTGAGGTGATGCAATGGATGAAGGCACTTTGTGTCAACCCTGATCACTTGAATTCTGCCTCTGGGTTTTATACTGTGGAAGGAGCAAACTGACTCCCACAAACTTTCTTCCAATTCCAACACATGTGATATGACATATAAGCACAGATGTATACATTCATGCATACATGTGTGAGTACATGCATGCACATACACAGCTGCAATTTTAAGTGGTAAAAACAATTGGTTCAATGATTATCTGTCTTGTTAATGACTTATTTGATAATATCCTGTTAACTGTTAAATAGCGATAATTCATCCTGGATTTTGGGAATCAATATTTTACTCAAAGTTTCCTATAGAGGTAACCTGAGTTCTGGTATGACCAGAGCAAGGTCAATTCTGAATTCATGTTTTGGGTTTATAATACCATTTTTTACTTTCTTCTCAATGTCTGTATTTTATCTAAGGACTGCAAACATCCCCAGTTTTAGAAGACTGACATTCTATCCCTGAACCTGGAGTCCTGCTGTGTTTTCTCAGCTTTTCTTGATCACTTTCGGCAGGTTCACCAGGATTTGTATTTGTCTTGAGTGTGGGGTCCTTATAACATATTCTGTATGTGCATTCATGTCTACTGAGCCAAGGGTATCGCAATGTCAACGCTCAGGCCTCCCATCACACCTTGCTCTAGTTACTTGCCTACTTGCCCCAAGCACCTGTAATTGAGCCCCATCTGCAGGCCTATTAAATGTTAAACTGGATTGTATTGACTGCACTTGTCTTGCATAGTTTCTGATTCTTCCCCTTGTATAGCTGTTTGTATAACCTTTGTGAAATACCACAAGAATAGCTGAAACACTGCCCAAAACAATGACCAAATATAAACATTGTGAAATGAATAGAAATATAGAGGAGGTTTGATAATTTTCTCAGTGTTTGTACTTGGCCATTGTTGTTTCCAAGAATTAGGAAAGGGGACGATTTTGCTCTGCACCCATGGAAAATTAATGTTGGAATATTTATTTGAAAAGAAATTTAATCAGTACACATTTAAAAGATATAAAATTAATGGCCAAAAGTACGTAGCGCTTAGGTTTTGACTGTGATGAAGATGACTACTTACAGAGTGTTTCTAAAGGAGTACAATCTAAGACTTAAATTATACATTTGAGGTAAGTATTGAGTGTTTTAGTGATTTGGCCACACAACAGTGCTCACATCCTATGTTCATTTTTTTCCCATTGGTAACATAGTCTGCTTGTGAAAGAAAAGATAAAGTCATGTAATTTTATTGAATCTTAATTAAATGAAATAATGGGATGGTTAATCACCTTCATTAATGATTCTGTTTCATAGAGTCAATATTGAGAACCATGGAGGTTCCGAGAAATGTGCTAGGACATTAGGTAAATCTCTGAAATATGTGATGACTCAGTGTTTTCCTGAATCCCCTGGATTCCAAAAGCATAAACCAGGGTTGACAATTAATGCTTTGCTTACTTAATGCTTCACAAAACATTAAAGAATCAGGCATAATTGTTTTTTCTTTGCTCCATTTCTTTTTATTTTTATGCTTTATAGTTTTTGAAAGCATGATAGACTTTAAAAATCCTACAATGTGAGTAAAAGAAATTGTGTTATACAAGAAATTGTTTATATATATATATATATAAACAGTGTCCAAAATGAAAAATTGATATTGACAAAGTGTGAATATTTAACCTACAGATGTTACTAGAGTCTGACAGTCATTTCACTGAAGAATCTTAGTGGCTTAATATAAAGGCTAGAATCACATGCTATATTTATGTCTCATGTCTCCATTTCTTTCTGCCTTTAATATTTTGATTTTTTTGGTTTAAATAAGAATGGCCTCCACAGGCTCAGACATTTTAATGCTTAGTCGTCATATAATAACACTACTTGGGAAGAATTAGTAGGTATGGCCTCATTGAAATGCTTGTTGCCTTGCTGGAGGAAATATGTCAGTGGGATGGTCTTTGAGGTTTCAAAAGTCTAAGCCGGACCCAAAGTCTCTCGCTTCTTGTGGCCTGTGGATTTGGATGTTAAACTCTTAGCTACTGTTCCAATGCCTTGTTTGCCTACATGCTACATCCCTACCACGATGATAATAAGCTAAATCTATGAAACTGTAAGCAAGCCCCAATTAAATGTTTTCTTTTTTCTGAGTTGTCAAGGTGATGGCATCTCTGCACAGCCACGGAGAGTAACTAGGACAATATTGTAGACAATAGTGGATTGCTATTTTGTTAAAAGTCTCTAAATTTGAGTTTCCTGTATGTTCCTGTGGTTAGATTTAAAATATCTCTATTTTGGGGGATAGGGGATGTTTTTGGTTGAGAATTGCATAGAAGTGAGGTGCTCTTCATATTCTTTCACTTTGCTGTCCCATCTCTATTACCTGATTACTACAGTTCTGATAATAGTAAATTCTGCTCACTTAGCCAATTATGTGTATACTTTACTTACACTTAGTACTTAATTACTTTCTTCATAAACTGTACTGTGAGGACAACTTTGGGACCACGTAAAGAGATTACTTCTTTTGAAATATGAACAGAAATGCCTGTGATATGCTGGCATATAAGAGTAAATGAATGTGGGCCATTTATGATTTTCAAGGAAATTATCTTCCCAATTCCAGCATGACGCCACTGCATCAGTTTCCCTGTGCAAATGACACATGTTTTTATATCACAGTCCAGACTCCTCATTCAGAACTTCTCTAATACTGGGTCTTTGCAAACACAGCCCACAAATGATTCTGATATTACGGAGAGGTTTCATTCTGTCCTGCTGTGTGCTGTCAGACTGTGAAATAGTGGCTGGCATAAGCAATTAAAAAGAAAGAAAGAAAGAATATTTTTCCTACAGCTCCAAAGATTTCAATTCATATTCTTTGACTCCATTGCTTGGGGACTGGTGGTGACACAAAGCATAAATGCAGTAGGAGAATTTAAAAGGGGAAGCTTTTTACCCATGTGCAGAAAAGAAAACAGAGTCAGCACCAGACCTGGGACTGGGGAAAAGGATTTTCTCTGGGTTGTTACCAGAACTCCCTAAAATTGTGTCACTGTTTGGGCATCAAGCCTTTAACACAATGGCCCATAGGAACCATTTCATATTCAAATTCTGACTTTGGCAAGGTTTTTTTTTTGTATTTTATTTTATTTTTACATTTTTTTGTGAGGGGTGGGGGTTTGTGTTTTCAAGAATTCTATGATACAAGTCAAGGACTGAGAGAGAAAAGGACTTCTCCAGTATTTGTGTGTGTAGATGTTCAGAATACAAGGGAAAACAGCAATCAAGGAAATAAGCAGAGGAACACAGCAGAAGTGTTTCTGCGTTATCTGTTGTTCAGTTTGGTGACAGCCCATCCCTCACACAGACTATTTTTCATAAGCACTTACCTCCTCTATATAGAAAGTGGAGTTATTATTCAATGATTGCCAGTAGTGAGAAATGCAGGGGGAGATAAAGAAAGGAGTTTTCCTTTACCTGACAGTGTTTAACGAGCTATTCCTTTTATCGGAGGATCTGGACTCTAATGAATGGATCCAGCTGTGCTTATCCATCTCCTGAACAGGAAGCATATCCAGGCCCAGAGCTCCTCCACTGGCAGCCTGGACTCTTTTGTTGTACTACTGTGTTCACAGTCCTCTGTTCTCATGGATGAACTATTTTCCCTCTTCCTTTGCAGGCAGCAAGTTTGTCTAATGGTACTAGTGGATGAAAGTCCTCTAATGAAGCCACGTGATGGCTCTATGTTAAGCAGACAGAAATAAGCTTTCTCCTCTAGATCACCATCTGAATTCATGCCCTCGGGCTATATTTACACTTTCCCAAGACTGATCCCTTCTCCTCTATTTGAAACTAAACAAAACTTTTCCTAATCTAAATTTCCATAAATTAAAATTAGCTTGGAAATGTGAAACACTAATTCCATGTCTCAAAGTCAGGTATCAAGTTCATGCCAGTTTTACCTTTCAGCATCTATCTCTTCCTCTGGGATATATCTGTCTCCCTCTAGCTTCTATTATTCTTTACAAACCTCCCCCTCCCCCAAGTCAACCTCTTTTCTCTCCTTCCAGGCCCTGCCTTCTCTTCAAGTCTTTCAGGATCTCTTTTCCAAGTCCAAGTGTGAAAACAGCTGCTAACTGCTGCTGCTTCCAAATTGAGATGGGGCCACAATACAAGCAAGAGGCCAAGACAAGGATAATTTTAAATAGAAAATGGCTTGGCAGGGTCTAATGCTCTGGGACCCATCTGTGAGGAAAGATCATTAATGTTAATCTAAGTGTGCTCACAGAGGGAAGAAGTAGAGCTGTGTTTTGTGAAGGAAATCGCTTGTGCTAAGGGCTGGTTTTATTTGACAGGGACAATGAGAAATTACTTGCCTGTGCTAAGTAGAGACATGATTATCTATAACTGATATATGGTTTTCCACAGTCCTTGCTGCTCTGGGGCAGAGCAGCCCATATGGAAGCAGTATCTGTGCCCAGACCAAGAAAGTCAAGTGAAAAGTCTCCTAATGCCAAAAACTGTGCCCTCGGATGAGGTAGGGATTTTTATTCAGATAAGGAACATAGCTGCTTACAAAGAACATAAGATTTAAGAATTCTTATGCAGTTTTAAAATTTTGTCAGCTAATTAACAATGATTCAATTTATCATAGTCTAATATTAAATAGGTAAGACTTTGAATCAGAGTGCCATGTATGTAAATTTCAACATAAACAACAGTGACTTCATAATCTGAAGTAAGCAATCTAAAGATCAAAGTATATTTTCATCTAAATAAAGTGGTCTATAGTCAGTATTAATAATGATAAATTAGATTTTAGTACTGCTCATTGTATATCATAGGACCTATGAGGTATGTATAATTGCAAATATTTTATAAGACAGAAAACACAAATGCTGATAATATGACTGTAATGGAGAAGGAATGGAATCTGAACATATTTATATGACACAGAAGTTTAGCATACACTAAACTTCACCATTTGCATAAACACTGTAGTGTAGTACTGTCCAAATAACAGAATTCTGCAGAAGTATCTTAAGAAGTAAATGTGATGACTATAAGACTCCAATGTCCTCCAACACTATAGAATCATCTCCCTTTCATAGCACACACTCAGGTTATCTGTTGGTGCAGAACATTAATACAATTCTCCCTTGACAATGTGTTAAAATCGGTGCACAATTCATCTCATAACTGTAGTGTTATCCTTCTACCCACTCTAACAATGTAAACTACAGGTTGCACTAGACCAGGCGCCTTTTGAAAGACTCTAGTGTATGGCAGAAGCTCAAGTCTCAGTTGGAGTTCTATAAATGCAAATTGAGTAATTAAAATGTGTTTTAAGCACCTCTTCGAGGAGTCCTGAAATTTGAAAAGCTCTTTGCCCAGAACAAGGTGTTAGGCAGCCAATCACGTTTGCCCCTAGAAGAAGAAAGGGATGGAACTCTGTAACCAATCGTTCTTTTCTGAAAGCATTTTTATTGCTTTTGCCAGCCTATAATGTCCTTGTTTTAAAATGCAGATTGAAGGCTACAGGGAAGTTGGGATAGGCAGTAGAAAGGGTTCTTCAAAAGATCGATTTAAAACAAACTTTCTCCATATATTAACCCAGTGGGGTTAGCAAGCATTTAAGTCTCTCTCTATTCTGTAAAAGATGAGATGATCCTTACTGTGGTTCACTTTTAGGTCACTGAGTAGGAGAGATTAATTTACAAGTACAGATATATCATCCATGGCAGATCACAATGGCAGACATTTGAGTCAGACACTATGATTTGTGGTGACTTAAAGATGAAAAATTAACAATTAGTTGGGAAAATGGCATTATAGCAAAAACAGCATTTAGTTGAAGAGGAAGGAACATAAGCAGAGGATGTAGTCTAGTAAATTCAAGTATCAGATACCTGGGAAACATGCATCCTGTTATTTTCTCCATTTTATAGAGTAATACCCAGAAGCATACAAAAGTCAAATATCTTGCCTAACATTAGATAACTTCTCAAATGTACAGCCAAACTTTGATTCTAGGTGGAGATAACAGTTCTGATTTTAATCACTGACCTAATATTTATTTTCTAATTACTGAATTATAAAAACAAACTTTCAATTAGTTTATATATGATATATATTATATAGCATATATATTTATGTATGAATGACACAGTGCACAGTGTACTTGAAGGGAGTTATTTGGAGAAATCACCACAGTAAAAAAGATTAGATAAATTTTATCATGTATAGATAAAGAAAAAAAATTTCTAAGAAGAAACATTTAAAACAAGAGATAATTCAATGTACTAGAAATAAGTCCTCTTCTGCCCTTATTTTACTGCCTCACATTTTATGAACTAAAATAAATTCCGCTCACACAAACCGCTTTAACGTCTTTTGTTTTTAATCTTCCCAACATAGGAGAACAAATTTAACAATGAGATTCTGATTCTGTTCTGTACATGTGGAATAATTAAATTTTCATCCCACTTCAGTGTCAGATCTGCTGTTGGAAAGAGATGTATCAATTGGATCCATGCCCCGTGAATGCTTGTCTGTAAATATGGCTTTTGGAGGTGGGAGTAGAAACATCTTCCTCCTAAGAAATAATCACAGTCTAATCTTAACTTGGTGACAGCTTGTTTGAGGTTGGATTAATTCCCATTTGAGAGGGACCAAGGAGACAGGGAAGGAAAGGAAGGAAGCTGAAGAAAGGCAGAGCATAATTAGCGAAAATCCTGGGGGGCAGAGAAAGTCACAGGGGACTTCACAATGGAAGTTTGCAACAGAGCTCAGCTGGCAAATATCTAAAAAGAACCTATGTCAGGGACATTTTTTCAGTCTCTGATTTAGTTCCAAGGTTTCAATATTTTTGACCACATGAATATGAGGTGCTGGGCCTCAGTCACAAAAGATACAACTGTTATGGTCTATAATCAATGTATGCATTCGAAGTACAGAGGTGAGCTGGGTTTGTGCTTCAGTCCTGTCCTTCTCTGTCTTTGAGACCTTAAGTGAGTACCTGATGTTTCATTGTTGGAGAGAAACAGTATGATGAATATTTCTACTCCCATTGCATCTCACCGGGGAAAAAGAATACTAAATAGGAATTTTTATTTTTTACTGATTGTTATTGAGTTATACATTCTTCTTGCTCCCCTCTCTGCCTCTCTCACACCCTAACCCTCTCCCAAGGTCCCCATGCTCCCAGTTTACTGGGGAGATCTTGGCTTTTTCTACTTCCCATGTAGATTAGATCTATGTATGTCTCTCTTAGGGTTCTCATTGTTGTCTAGGTTCTCTGGGATTGTGATTTTTGGGCTGGTTTTCTTTGCTTTATGTTTAAAAACCACATATGAGTGAGTACATGTGATAATTGTCTTTCTGGTTCTGGGTTACCTCATAAAAAATGATGTTTTCTAGCTCCATCAATTTGCCTGCAAAGTTCAAGATATCATTATTTTTTTTCTGCTGTGTAGTACTCCGTTGTGTAAATGTATGACATTTTCCTTATCCATTCTTCTGTCGAGGGGTATTTAGGTTGTTTCCAGATTCTGGTTATGACAAACAAAGCTGCTATGAACATAGTTGAGCACATGTACTTGTCACACGGTTGAGCATGCTTTGGATATATTCCCCGAAGTGGTATTGCTGGATCTTCAGGAAGGTTGTTTCCTAATTTTCTGAGAAATCACCACACTGACATCCAAAGTGTGTCATTGCATTCCCAACAGAATGCCAGCTTGCATTGCCAACAGCAACACAGGAGTGTTTCCTTCACCTCACAACCTCTCCAGCATAAGCTGTCATCAGTATTTTTGATCTTGACCATTCTTACAGGTGTAAAATGGAATCTCAGGGTTATTTTGAATTACATTTCTCTGATGACTAAAGATGCTGAATATTTTCTTAATTGTTTTTCAACCATTTTAGATTTCTCTGTTAAGAGTTCTTTGTTTAAGTCTGTACTCCATTTTTTATTGGATTATTTGTTCTTTTGATGACTAATTTCTTGAGTTCTTTGTATATTTTGGAGATCTGTCTGACGTGGGTTTAGAAAAGTTTTTTTTTCCATTCTGTAGGCTGTAGTCAAATCCAAATAGATCAAAGACCTCAATCTAAAGCCAGACACACTGAACCTTATAGAAGAGAAGGTGGTAAGTACACTTAAATGTATTGGCACAGGAGATCACTTCCTAAGTATAACCCCAATAGTACAGACACTGAGAGAAACATTAATAAATGGGACCTCCTGAAAATCAAAAGCTTCTGTAAAGCAAAGGACATGGCCAATAAGACAAAATGAGAGCCTAAATAAGAATTTTTGGCATGCATTTGGGTCTCATAATTTTTTCCTTACTATCTCTTTCTATCATCATTTCAACACCCCCTTTGCATGAATGTGCCATCATTTTTTTTGTAAATTACTTTTTATATTACAGAAGGTGCAGAGCAAATAGCTAAGACATTTAGAACACTATTGTCTCTATTAAATGAGGGAGTTGTGCTAAACGAAATTCAAAACAAGCAACAGAATAAACCAAAACCTCACCTGGTAATTCCTTGTAACATAGTGCCCTCCAAACATCTTTTGTTTTCTATAGAGTAATCTAGTTGCATGTGGAAATTGAATAAGTAAGTAAATATAGGAAATGGAGGAATAAAGGGAGAAACACAAAGAGAAAGTGAGGATATTAGCTTATTGGTTAAGTATTTTCCTAACAAGCATAAAGTCAAGGGTTCCATCATTACTACCATAATCATTCAAACAAGTAATCAAGGGTGAAATTAACTATAAAGCAATTTGAAGATATGTTTAATCAAGAATTAGTATGCCACTGGCCTATGATCTCTCTTTGAAAGTTTTTTAAATAAGGTTTACAATACTGAAAATGTATTTTTTTCCTGTTGAGTAGAACTAAAATCCAATCAGAGAGTGTTGATTTCCCCTATACCATCAGTGTTAGCTACCATTAAATAAGTGGGTACTGTAGTTCATAGGCATTCAGATAGATGAGAGAGTTGAGGCCTTTTCTACATCAGCAGCTGGTTTAGCACCATTTGGGACTCTGAAACTGAGCTAGGAAGGAAGCATGGAGCTCATTTCCAGCTTTGATTTCTCTGTTTTATGCAACCTTTTGCTGTAACTTAAAACAAGGCAATTGTCAAGAAACTGTGTTGCTTTGGCTGCTTCTGGAGTTTCCCTAGAATATAAAGAATCATCTCATCATTACCATTGTGGTTTTGTTTAATAACCCAAGACTTGTTGAGAAGCCTTTTGTAGCTATATAGTGTATCTCCCATCGAACTCTTCTTAACAATATAAATTATACATTTTTAATTTGATTGTCACACATTTCCCTACGGTTTTGTAATGGCCCCTTCATTCTGGGATTCCCACCCTGTTTCCTCATGTCCCCTACATCCCAATCTCTCCCTGCAAATGTTTCTTTATCATGAATATTCTTTTTTTTAACCTATATTCTCATCTTTAGGCCTGCCCTCCCGGTGAGTTCCTTCTAGTTTATTGACTTCTACAGGAACTCCAATTGTGTAATATCAAATGTAGACAACTGAATCTAAGGTCCATGGGTGATACCGAACATGCAGGCTTTGTTTCTGTGCCTGTATCACCTCATTCAATATTATGTTTTCACTTTTACCTGCTTGCTTACAACATTTGTTTTTCCTAACAGCATAATAAAACTTCATTGTATATATGTTCAGCATTTCACTATAAATTTATAATTATTACTTGTTGGGTATGCAAATTGATTTTGTTTCCTTGATAATATGAATAGTTTTGCAACACATAGATAAGTAAGTATCTCTATAGAAGGATGGTGAATCCTGGTATATATTGAGAATTGAAACAATTAATTCACAATGTCGTTTTCTTTCTAGACTTTTGAGGAACTCAATCACATAAGCAGTAAGGGGTTTCATTTCTCCTTATCTTCACCAGGATTTAATATTATTTGATTTCGTAAGAACAGATATTTTGAATGGGATCAGATAAATATCAAGGTAGTTTTAATTTGCATTCCTATCACAATTGATGACCGTCAATACTTTGAAAGTTGTTTATTATTCATTGATAATTCTTCTTTTGAGAATTATCTGTTCGGAACTTTAACCATACTTTTATTGTGTTGTTTGTATTTGTTCATCTTTATTTATTTCTTTTTGGTTCCATATGTGTTCTAGATAGATTCTATGTTGGATATGTAGTTGACAATTTTTCTATCATTCTGTAGACTGTCTTTTCACTTGATTTACTATTTTAGTTTTGTACAAAAGATTTTAACTTCATGAGTTCCCACTTGTCACATGCTACTCTTCATTCATATGTTCTGAATCCCATTTACAAAGTACTTGCTTATGCCTATATGTTGTACCATATTCCTTTCTTATCTTCTAGCAACTTCAGAGTTTTGAGTTGAAATATCCTTTTCATTAATGTAGTGCCGTGAGCTAACATATGCATATTCCTTTCTTTTCCTTCTCCGAAATACTTATAATGCTCATCATACCACAAAAAGTCACTTTTATTTTACAACTACCATTATGAATATGGAGTACAAAATGGACCTCTGGGCATAGGAGTGGCTATAGACTTCATTAGCATACAGGTGACATTTGAAGACAGGGTGAAAAAATAAACTGGCTACAAAACCTGAGGCAAACATGTTCCATGAGTCTCAAATAAAATGGTGTAATGAATGTCTAACTCCTCAAGGAGAACCCAGAGATGTCTCTCTCAATTCAAGAAAATATTAACTTTAAATTCTAAAATTTAATGAACAATATTCGAAAGCATTAAAGATTTGGAAACAGTAACTTTTCAGATGGTTTAAAGGTTGAATCAATATAGTTATCTTTATGGAATCATAGTAGCTTAAATAATTTGGATCATTGTTAAGTTTGTGCAGAATACCTCTCAATAACATGTCTGGCAAAAGTCAGTACTTAATTATTTCCACGACTTCTACAAATTTGTGATACAGCATAATTATATTTGGCTTTATTTATTTTCATCAAACTTTGGAAATTTCTTTTCCACATTAAAGTGTTCTACACATTTGACAAACATTAGCACATGTACCACCCCAACATTCAAACACTTTGAAAATTTTTTTGGAGTTATGTTACTTTTTCAGATAATTTTATATAATATTGGTATATACAATATAATATTTTAACTAATAGACTAAATCTACTTAATTAGCATATACTTCCTAACATTTGTTTTTACAAAGAATGAACTGAGCACTGTTAAATAATGTAAATTAGTCCAGAACTTCCCTTATCAGATGCAGTAATCTACAAGCCCTACTCTGACTCCAAACTCAACCATCCCCTGCAACCTCAGCAGCTCCCTGAGATAGACTGTACCTGCACAAGAGGACCAGGTAGTGAGTGACCAGACTCTGCTGTGCAGCCCAGTCTCTAAGTCCTTGACCCTGAATAAAACCCCTGGGCCTCTCCTCCACCCACCTCAGTCTCAAAGCAACACTCTTGCAGGCTTGCAGGCAGGCTGCTCTAGCACCCCTCCATCAGACTTTCTAATCTACAAGTCTCACTCCACCCCCAAACTTACTGATGTCCTGAACCCCAGTGGCTCTCTGAGACACAGACAGGGACTGCACAGAGCAGAACAAGAGTGACTTCCTGAGACACAGATAGTGACTTCATCAATTGGTCCTAGAGAGGATCCCTGAGACACTGACACCAACTGCAAGGATTAGACCAAGAAACGAAGACACCGCATGTAACAATTGGAGTAAGAGATGGGTAGATGTCAATGGAAGAATATATTCAACAACCTAAAAAGCAAATTGGCAATCCAGGACCTCATAGTTCTACAACAGGATGACTTAAATATCCAAACCCTGAAGAAGCAGAAGAGAATGACCTTAAAAATAAATTCAAAAAA
The DNA here is from genome assembly GCA_028555095.1 of Dicrostonyx torquatus. Classification (NCBI taxonomy): domain Eukaryota; kingdom Metazoa; phylum Chordata; class Mammalia; order Rodentia; family Cricetidae; genus Dicrostonyx; species Dicrostonyx torquatus. Next base: position 5,877,505 of record JAQHUG010000059.1, read on the forward strand.
ATGATAGAGACCCTTAAAGAGGAAATGAGAAATTCCCTGGAAGAAATGGAGAAAAAGACAAACACAAATTCTAAAAATAAAATCAATAAATCCCTTTTTAAAAATCAAAAAGAAAAGCTATCAGACAGGTAAAGGACACAATTTAAGACCTGAATGTTGAAATAGAGACAATAAAGCAAACACAAACTGAGGGAATCCTGGAAATAGAAAATCTGTGTAAACAAATAGGAACTACAGGTGCAAACTTAGCCAACATAATATAGGAGATAGAAGGGAGAATCTAAGGCATTGAAGATACAATAGAGGGAATATATTCATTCATCAAGAAAATATTAATGCCAACAAAGTCATAGCACCAAACATCCAGGAAATCTGGGACACCATGAAAAGACCAAACCTAAGAATAACAGGGCTAGAAGAAGGAAAAGAATACCAGCTCAAAGGCACAGAAAGTATATTCAGCAAAATCATAGAAAAAAAAAAAAAAGCTTTCTCAGTCTAACAAAGAAAACACCTATGAAGATAAAAGAAGCTTAAAGAAGCCCTTTTTGACAGCAGCTGGTCCTTGGTGAGCCCCACTGGTTCAGATCCTTCCCACTGGAGTGGGCTCCAGCAGAGAAGCCTGCCCTTTTGATGGCAGCTGGTCCCAACCCCTGAAACTCTCTGCTCAATTAGGAGGCTCCCTCCCCTCCCCGGGCTTTTCTGTGTTCCACATCCCAGCTTGTCCCTAAGCATCACTCCCCGTTGGCAGGGTCCCAGGTTCCCGCAGGAATCTGCCTGCTTCCGGGCTGTGGCCTTGGGAGAGAGTGGGTCCAGTATAAACCTGCAGGGCTCAAGCAGAGAAGCCCGCCCTTTTGATGGCTGCTGGTCCTTGGTGAGTCCCCCTGTTCCAGATCCGTTGGACCAGAGCAGTAAATATTCCCCTGCCCAGCCTGGTCCATTGAACTACTAGGAGCATCCCCCAACCTTCTAAACGTTCTGCCCAAATAGGAGGCTCCTTCGCCGCCTCCCTGGGCTTTTCTGCTTTCCACACCCCTGCTTGTCCCTAAATATCACTCCCCATTGGCGGGCTCCTGGGTTCCCCAAGCAAACTCGACCTGCTTCTGGGGCTGAGACCCTGGACTCAAGAGGGGTGAAAACAAACATGCAGCGCCTGTTTTGGCCAAGGGAGGGGAGAAGCCTGCCCTGTTCACAGCAGCAGACTCTGAGTGAGTGCCCCTGATCCAGATCCACTCAGACCAAGCAAGTGACCACTATCGACTACTAGTTGATCCACCTGGAGAGGAAGAGATGGGCAGGCACCAATCCAAGAGTTCCTCTAACAACCTGAAAAGCAACATAACAACACCACAATCCAGCAATTATGCAACAAGAAGATCTGAGCAAACTAATCCAGAAGAAGTAGAAGAAATCGACTTTAAACATAACTTTATGAAAGTGAAAGGAAGAGGTGAAAAACTCCTTTAAAGAAAGAGATGAGAAGACTAACAAAAAGAAGAAATGAATAAATACATCAAAGATACCCTAGAAAGCCAAGAAAAAGCAATCAAACAGGTAAAGGAAACAGATCAAGACCTGAAAACTGAAATGGAGGCAATGAAGAAAACAGAAACCAAGAGATGACTGGATATGGAAAAGCTGGATAAAAGAACAAGAACTCTCGAAGCAAGTATAAACAACAGAATACAAGAGATGGAAGAAAGAATCTTAGACACTGAAGATACAATACAGAAAATAAATTCATTGATCGAAGAAAACAACAAAACCCACAAATTCGTAACAAAAAACATCCAGGAAATATGGGACACCGTGAAAAGACCAAACCTAAGAATAATAGGGGTAGAAGAAGGAGAAGAATTCCAGCTCAAAGGCACAGAAAATATATTCAACAAAATTATAGAAGAAAATTTTCCCAACCTAAAGAAGGATATTCCTATGAAGGTTCAAGAAGCATACAGAATGCCGAATAGACTGGATAAAAAAAAAATCCACCAATTGCAATATAATAATGAAAACACAAAACATACAGAATAAAGAAAGAATATTAAGAGCAACAAAGGAAAAAGGTCAAGTAACATAAAGTCAAACCCATCAGAATTACACCCGACTTTTCTATGGAAACCATGAAAGCCAGAAGGTCTTGGATAGATGTGCTGCAGACGCTAAGAGACCATGGATGCAAGCCCAGACTTCTATACCCAACAAAGTTTTCTTTCACCATCGATGGAGAAAACAAGATATTCCAGGATAAAAGCAAATTTAAGCAATACATAGCCACAAACCCTACAGAAAGTAATAGAAGGTAAACCACAAAAAAGGAAGCAAACACCACCCCCCATAATAACACAGACATCTAACAACTCTCCACCAGCACAACTCAAAGTATGGAAACACACAAACTCTACCACCAAAAAGAAAATAACTGGAGTTAACAACCACTAGTCATTAATATCGCTTATTATCAATGGTCTCAACTCACCTATAAAAAGGCAAAGGTTAAGAGAATAGATATAAAAACAGGATCCCACATTTTGCTGTTGACAAGAAACACACCTCAATCACAGAGACAGACCTTATCTCAGAGTAAAGGGGTGGGAAAAGGTTTTTCAATCAAACGGCATCAAGAAGCAAGCAGGAGTGGCTATACTAATGTCTAACAAAATTGACTTCAAACTAAAATCAGTCAGAAGAGATGAAGATGGGCACTTCATACTCATAACAGGAAAAATTCATCAAGAAGACATCTCAATCCTGAATATCTACGCCCCTAATACAAAATCTCCCACATATGTGAAAGAAACAATACTAGATCTCAAAGCACAAATCAAACAACATACACTAATCATAGGAGATTTCAACACTCCTCTCTCTCCAATGGACAGGTAAACCAGACAGACACTTTACAAAGAAATATGGGATCTGACAGATGTAATGAATCAAATGGAATTAATTGACATCTATAGAACATTCCACCCAAACAGAAAAGAATATACCTTCTTCTCATCATCTCATGGAACCTTCTCAAAAATCGATCACATACTGGGTAACAAAGAAAACATCCACAGATACAAAAAAATTGGAGTAACCACTTGTGTATTAGATCACCATTGAGTAAAGTTAGATTTTAAGAATAATCCCTCCCCCAAAAAGCCTACGAACTCATGGAAACTGAACAGTCAACTACTGAACCATGCCTGGTCAAGGAAGAAATAAAGAAAGAAATTAAAGTCTTCGTTGAATTTAACGAAAATAATGAAACAACATAACCTATATGACACTATGAAATCAGTGCTAAGAGGAAAGTTCTTAGCACTTAGTGCCCATATAAAGAAAATGAAGAAGCACACATTAGTGAATTAACAGCACACATGAGAGATCTAGAAATAAAAGAATCAGACTCACGCAGGAGGAGTAGAAGACTGGAAATAAACAAACTGAGGGCTGAAATCAACAAAATAGAGACACAGTATACAATAGAAAGAATCAATGAAACAAATAGCTGGTTTCTTGAGAAAATCAACAAGATCAAAAAATCCTTATCCAAACTAATCAAAGGGCAGAGAGAGAAGCCTCAAATAAACAAGATCAGAAATGAAAAGGGGGACATAACTACAGACAATGAGGAAATTCAGAGAATCATTAGGTCTTACTACAAAA
>JAQHUG010000059.1:5884261-5942791 GCA_028555095.1 Dicrostonyx torquatus
TGAGGGACTGGCCCACCAACAGAGACAGTGTGCTCGATCTATTGGGAGCTCATCAAATCCACCTGGACCAGGACTGAATGAGCATATGACCAACCCGGACTCTCTGAATGTGGCTGCCAATGGGGGATGACTGAGAAGCCAATGATAATGACACAGGGACATATCTATCTCTTCTGCCTGTATTGGCTTTTGGGGAACCTATTCTATATAGTGCACTCCTTCTTAGATCGAGATGGAGAGGGGAGGGCCTTGGGCTTTCCACAGGGCAGGGTATCCTGTCCCATTTTAAGGAAGCAGGGGGAGGGCGGTGGGGTAGTGGGGGAGCAGGAGGGCCTGGAACAAGGGGTGTAAATATAAATTTTTCTTTTAGCAATAAAAAAAGAAGCTTAAATTACACCAAATAGATATGACCCCAGAAATCTCCTTGCCACATAATAGTCAAATCACAAAATTTAAAGAATAAAGTGATAATATTAAGTGCTGCAAAGAAAAAAGGCCAAGTTACATATAAAATCCAACCCATCAGAATAATACCCAACTTCTCAATGAAGATTGAATGCTAGAAGTTGTTGGATAGACATTATGAAGAAACTAAAAGATCACGGATCCAAGATAGAGTACTATACCCAATAAAACTTCCAATCATCAGAGATGGAGAAAACAGGATATCCAATGGGGGGAAAATAACCAACAGACTTAAACATTACCTTTCCCAAATCCTGCCCTACAGAAAGTATTAAAGTATTCCTTCCAATGCAAGGAAGTTAGTTGTACCCATGCAAGCCCAGGCAATAGATAAGTCTACACCAGCAAATCCTAAAGAAGAGAAATACTACTGCCATCAAAAAATAACAGTACTTAACAATCACTGGTCATTGATATTTCTTAATAGTAATGGACTCAACTCACCTATAAAAAGACACAGACTAAGAGAATGAATAGAGAAATGGCATCCATCCTTCTACTGCATACAGGAAATACACTTTAACTTCAAAGACAGATATTTACTTAGAGTAAAGGATTGTGAAAAGATGTTCTGATCAAATGGATCTGAGAAGCAAGCTGGTCTAGCTATTCTAATATGCAAGAAAATAGACTTCAAACTAAAAGTAATCAAAACAGATGAAGAAGGATATTTCATATTCATCACAGGAAAAATGCAGTACTAAATGGAAAGTTTATAGCACTAAATGCTTACATAAGAAGTTAGAGAAATCCTACACTAGCAACTTAACAGAACACCTGAAAGCTCTAGAACAAAAAGAGGGAAATCCACTCAGGAGTAGACACCAGAAAATCATCAAATTGAGGGCTGAAATCAACAAAATAGAAACAAAGAGAACAATACAAATACTCAATGAAACAAAGAGTTGGTTCTTCAAGAAAATCAACAAGACAGACAAACTCTTATTGCTAATGAAAATATACAAAATAACAAAATCAGAAATGAAAGGGGGACGTAAATAATAATAATAAATAAATAAATAATAATAATAATAATAATAATAATAAATAATAAATAAATAAAGTCAACAGTGAGTTAAGAGCAGAGATATATTCAAAGTATTGAAATATCAACACAAAGTATTGTTATATACTTGTTAATGAATATAAAATACTAATTTCCATGTATATATTAAAATTTGTACCCCTAGGAATATTATTTCGCATTCGTCTTTTTCTACATCATGGATTACATGTATTTTATTTTACTTTTTTTTGATACACGGTTTCTCTGTATGTCGTTTTCTGAATGTCCTGGAACTTGTCTGTAGATGAGAGTTCATCTTGTATTTCATTGTCACCATATAGAACAGGGGATTTCTATATCATATGGCTGTTTCACCCACTTTCACCTCATAGACTTTTTAAGTCACACGTATTTTCTTCTGATGATTGTGTTAAAGTATGTATCTAGTGAACTACCAATATGCAAAATCAATAGTCACAATTATATTTTATGTGCAAAATTTTCCTTAACTTTCAGTTGTCTTTTACTTTCTTGTAGTGAGCAATTCAATTCAGGTACTTAAAATTCCCATCCCATCTTCTCTATATCTTTTTAGAATATATTAGTAAGAAAGACTTGTGTGCATTCCTCTTGACTTCGATCACTGACTAGGTGATGACAGAGGTACTAAATCTCCAGAATATTCTTATGTTTTGGGGCGGTATGTTTATATGTGCATATATGCATATTCATATATATAAGTATATATGATTAATCACTTGTGTCAATATATTCTAACAGAAAAACTGTTTAGAAATTCATGTTTAACTTCAAGCCTAAGTGATATGCATTTAGTCTCTCATTCCCTGTATAAAGATATAGTCATTCACTTGATGTGTTCTAAAGTGCATTTTGCTTTCTATTTTGTTACTTTTCTTTTAATAACTATAACATTGGCTAAAAATGCCAAAAGGCAAGCAAAGGAGAAACATTCAAATTTAATCTCCAAGTATGAAACATTATTTTTCATCTTCTACTAGTACACTTCATTGATGAAGTTTCTTGATTTACAGAAATCCACATTGATTTTACTTCTATGTTTTCATCATTATTTATAGCCTATTACCATAGGTTTCAGTGCTAAATTATGTTCTGGTTCAAATATGATGGTAATTGTTTCATTACTTCTAATTAAATTGTGATATCGTTGAAGATAGAACTAGTTAATATGTTTGCTATCATCTCTGTAGTTTCTACATTTTACTGAGAAGTTCACAAAACCTTCTTGCTGATATGTCAATTTTTTCATTCAATATTAAATTAATAAATTGCCTAAGTAATCTTTTCTTATGAACGTAAGTGGCTAAATAAATACAATCTTTTATAGGTAAAATAAAGATAGGAATGAAAGGGTTAGTGTGTACAGAAGCTTGAAGAGAAATTGTGTCAAATGAAAAATGTCAGACTTCTTTAAATTTAATCTGGGAAATTACTTAACTACAAAAACATTGTAAGGGTGATATTTCCATGCTTTAATAAAATTTGAGTCATTTCTGATCCTTTTCCCTCACAACCCTTATATTTCCTCCTCCACACCCTTATTTGCTCTAATCCTAACCTCTCTTTTCCCTGCCATACCTGAATTGCACAACATGGAGACACACACAAAGTAATTTTATTTTAGGAAATACAACCATTTAAACACTTCTTATGTATTACATAGGAATGAACCCTTTTAAATTGGGAGCAAGTATATATCAATCTAAAATTTTTCACAATTTAATTCAAATTAAGTCTACTTTGTTCAATTAAATGAATTCAATCTGAAAGAGGATGTAGGTTTGGGTGTTAAGTATCTCATATAAGAGGGAAGCAGATGTAGTTCCCCAAATAAAACATTTTATTTTCAAAGATTATTAGTTTAAATAAAACAATACAACATGTTGCTAATTTTTACTCTCTTTAAATTTTGAATTACTCACTTTATTTTGTTGCCCGCCACTTTTTTTGGCCTAGTCATGAGAGATTACAGGAAAAAAGGAAACCATGATCTTCATCCAACCTTTGGATTTGGCTGTACTATATGGCAGTATAATTATTTTAGTGAAATTTCTTTGATAAAATCATGATAAATTCATAATAGCTCTGACAATTTTAGGTGGGAAAACTGCCTAGAGTCAGGCTTGTGTATCTGCAAAGACAAAGCCATTTTTGTCATCAACATTTCACCACGTATAAGAAGTAGAGCTTGGTGTTTATCAAAAGCTAAATTTTTAAGAGTAATATAACACAATGTGAATCTTTTCTGAAATCTCTAGGTAGAAAGAAGCTTTTCATGCTTATAAAATCTTAGAACAGGTTTGTGAATTTCGGTGTAGGAATGTAGTAAAAAATGGAGGGAGCTAGGTAAAATTGAGGGGTTTGTGCTTCATTTGTAAAAGACAGGAAGTCATACTAACAGTTCATAATTGCACACACAAGGAAGATGATGGCAGCTGTAATTGCTCTTCTAGGCATTCACGAGATTATGAACATCAATATCTGTATATGAAGCTATATAATATATAATATATTTATATGCATTGATGTTAAATGTTTTAGATTTTAAATCTTAGTGCAGGTTTTATAAAATTTTCCCATTCTCTACCATATACACTCTCTTGAGAGAATCACACAGAGTGAGCAGATACATACTCTGCATGACCCCACTTCTCTCTTTTCTGTGTTCGGCAGACATTGCTCATTCATTGCTCATGGAATTCTTTCCTTCCCACCGTCTAGAAATGAACTGAAAATGACTTCTGATAAGCACTCTAAACATCCATTACCACTATTCAGAGGTGCAAGAAGTGACTGTCTAATATCCTCGAGACGGGTAAATTAGTCATCACATTTATTGTTTTTTTCATGTATGATAGACGATTTTAAAACTTGGATAAAAAGCTGGGTCAGACACTAAATTATACTAATTATACCTCATTATTTGATTGTCTTGTTCAGCTTATAATCATGTTCAACTATCTTTTCTAATTAGAGCCACAGGATCTTTATGAGGTAGGACAGAAAGTGTGTCTATATTAAAGCAGAGAAAACAAATTTTCATAGAAGTTAAATGAGTTACCAAAGATCAGACATCTAGTAATTAGAAATAAAAAAAAGGTGGTGGCTGGGGTAGATGTGATTTTTACAATAATAATAAAACATCACAAAAAAATCTGTAAGGAGAAAAGAAATTAAACCTTTATTGTTGCATCAAAAAGAAGCTGAAAATGTTCCACCCAGAATTCAGGTAGCTTGCACCTCAGTCATGCCCAGCTGAAAAGACAATCTGTCCTCATGGAAATCTTGTTCCCTTGGAGAGTATGACTCTTCCTTTGACTTTGGTGAACTTTCTTGTATTTATTCTGACGGCTTCAGAAAGCACCGATGGACAGTGGAAAAGGAGAGAAAGATTCCAAGACCCCCATTCTTGGTTAGTGAATGACAGAATTCTTCCACTGTCTCTAGCTTTATTTCTCACCCTGTGAATTGCATTTCCTGTTTAATATGACAGTCACCCTTCTGTCCTTATCCTGAGATTTATAAAATAATTTTTCCACTTTTTTCACATATGTGATTAGGAAAATATTCTGGTGGGACATAAATGTCATTGATGCTTTCCAAAAAAATCTGGGACACTATAGGTACTCCTCACCATTTCCTAATTGCAAGATGGCTGTTCTGATGTTTGTAATATTGATGATGCTTTGTAGTTTCATTAATAATTCTTCTCATTTGTGAATTTTTAACAAGCCATACATGCCTTTTTTTATTGCCTTATAATTGATTCTCTCAGAAACCTCTCAGGTAAACAGAGGAGGTAATTTGAGGGCCAGAAAGTTCCCTGCTTGCCATCTTCACCAAATAAATGTCAAAATAAAATTAAATAAAGGCAATAGCAAAGGTTAACATTTGCAGTGTGAGAATAGAGGAAGGGGTCCTGTGAAAAATACTGAGAAACACAGTAAAATGTACAAGAATTTATTAGCTGTTAAGAAAACATGCACCGTCACCCCATTCTTGGACATCTGGTAGTTCTTGGCTTTTATAATAAACTATTCTAACTAGTAAGTTTCCATGGTTAGCAGAAAATCCCATGAGGCGAGTTGATGGTCCAGATACAGACTTTCAGAAGTTGTAGCACTATTTCTGTACAAGAGTGACATTTTTAAATTTACTTCACATCAACCCAAACATTACACCACCTTAGAGAAATTTGTATGTGAGTGGTGAGATTTCTGGATTAGGTTCTTATTACTATACACACAAATGGGTTGACAACAAGGATATAATATTTATCCTTTTAATCATTCTCTTTATTTTTTAATACCCCTGTTGACATTCTTTTTTGAAAATTTCTGAGTCACACTTTACTGATATTTATCTGTAATTATTTCAAAGTTTAATTTAATTTTATTTAACAAAATCAAATATATAGTGTATTACATATTAACCCATATCACAAATGCTTGAAACAGGTTTCCCCACAAGGAAATGCATGGCTTTTTACAATTACATCAACATCATTCCTTTACTAAGTACTAACCTCACTAAAGCCCTTACATTTATACATGCTAGCAGTTTTGTGTCCATTAAACTGTTTATTCATGATGTCAATAAAAAAAAATATTAACTGCTAAAGTTCGGAGCCAGGAGAACAAAGTAGACCCTTAGAGGAGTTTTGTTTGTTTGTTTATGGGCTTTGATCACAGAGACATATTTACAGAACAGAAAGAATTTTGGGGAATGTGGACTTTTGTTTCCCATCACAAAATTTCAAATATAAATTGTTTTAGTTAGAGTTTATGAATTTTAACTGAAAAAAAGTTCTTCAAATATTTCAATATGAGGCATAAAAAGTTATTGCATTCTCATTCCTCTATCAGTAGGGAACATTATTCCTCAGTTCATCATTAACACAAGTGATGTGTAGTAGCTAGCTTACCAATTTTCAATGATGTATGTTGCTCAAAATAAAGAATAGCTAACTTTAGTGGAGAAATCCCTCCATTGTCCATAACATTTTCATGACATTCCCTCTATTAAAATATTACTTTGTTATGACCAAAAGAACCAAACCAGAAACTTAAAATTAAGCTCATTTTACAATATACAAGAAATATAGAAAACTTCTGTAAGTAACAGAACTGATAAGAAAATATTTGGATTATGAAACTCTAGAGACCAAAAGTCTAATTTTCTTATCAAATGAATTCTTTGAAAAATATTTAGAAGTTTGCCTCCCACACTTGAAATGCATAGATATCACTTAGATTTTAATTTAAAAAATTATAATAAAACATAAAGCAATTCTTTACCATTAAATTACTTTAAAATCTTTAAATTTTGTTTTGCACTGTTTTTTTTTTATTTTTCAACAAGGTCTCCCTTTTTGCCCATCTAGCCTCAAGCTTATAATCACCTCTTTGAGCCACTACCCAAGAGTTGGGATTCCAGGTAGTGCCATAATGAGCTTTGTTGATTTATATTTATTAGATACTTTTTCTTAGTTTCTTTCACTTGCAAAGTTGTATTTTGTATATGTGTATATATTAATTACTTTTATTAATTCTTTGGAAATTACTTATATTTTTAACATATCTACCTTCCCATCTCCTCCCACCCAACTTCATTTCTTCATTTGTTAAGCCCTCTCTTCCTATTAGTACTATCTCTACAATCTCAAGAATTGAAGGTGTGGGTGTTAGATAACATGGAATACAGCACTGAAGAAAGCTGTACCATAAATTTTGTATAAACATTGTGGTAAGGATGATTCTAGTGGGCCTGAGGCTATGTGTATGATGAAACCTCTGTTCCTCCTTGGGCTACTGGGCTTAAGCAAACACAAATGAACACACCCAGACTGAACTACAAATTTAGGAGGAAGAAAACCGAATAGGTGAGGGTTTCCTCTCCACTGTCTAGGTTACCAATTTTACCCAGATAGGAGAGCTAAATAAGAGGCATACAGGCTGTAATTGCTAGTATCTAATTACTTGTTATACAGATTGTTATATTTGTGACTTACTCATCTACCTACAAGAGAAAGATTATGGTAGGTAAAACTTGAGAATGACCACAACTCTGGATCTACAGCTTGGTTACTGTGTGATCAAGATAGGAATTTTATCTCATAGATATTCAGAGATTCAAATTCCTTAATTAAATGAGGATTTGAAAAAAAAAAAAACAAAACTCCTTCTAATCTATTCTCAGGTGGAGGTAGAAAAGCATGTAAAATGGCTTCACAGATTATAAATCATGGGGTCTGTAGGTACTAGTGGGTCAACCACCTCTACTTTCCAAGATTTTTTGTCACTTGTTAACCCTTTGAATATTTAATTCATTTCCTAATTTTTCCCACTAATAGGTTCAAATTATTCCACAATAAGGAATAACTAGAAACTTAAATACTATGAATCATTGTGTTTAGTAGAGTCTCTCACACCTGAGTGTGATACAATTTCATAATTGCTAACATAACTCAATAAATTTCAAGTGCCCAGTCTTAGCAACCAGACACTTGGGGAAATATGTAGACATTACTAAATCTACTCGGTTATTATTAGGTAGGCCTCCTGGGCTATCTATCTATCTATCTATCTATCTATCTATCTATCTATCTATCTATCATCTGTCTATTTCGTGCCTAAGGCCTACAAGAATCTAGAATAAAAAATGTGATAACAGGAGTTTTCATTTTTTGTATTTTCTTTTGCTATTTTTCCTAGATATACAGAAGACAGAAAGATTTGACCTTAGCCCCGTGAAGCTGTGATTTCAAAAGAAATAGTACAATTCTTGGTTTTCAAATTAACCTTCACATGTGCATATACATCTGGACATAGTTGCCCAACTACTTTAAGCTTTAAACTACTTTAAATTTAACAAATGCTGCTGGTTGCTCACATTATACAGTTTGGATATGTCATTCCTTCTGTTCGTCAACTTATTCCCTTTTGATGACACCCTTTCTTTGTTATATACACACATCTCTGTCTCTCTCTCTCACACACACACATACACACACACACAGTAACTACTAATACATTTAGTTTTACTTTTGACGATAAAGCATAGGGGTTATATTCTAAAATTTTAGAGTTATTATTTGGGAATGGGCTCCAAACTCTGCAGTTAGATTGTTCATGGTTTTCTATAATTGTCTTCATTTACTGCAAATAGAATTTTCTTTGATGAGAGGTGAGGAATACACTTATCTGTTGCTATAAAGATAAATACAATGTTTCCTAGAAAATCTACACACATGAAGCCTCACCAAGACGCCTTGATAAACATGACCTGAACAAAGATGATAATAGACATGCTAAAGTAGAAGATGAAAGAGCCCTCGTGTGGGAAAACTCTCACTCAAGTCTCGGGATAACAGGATCCCCCGGGATCTCACAAGAGACTGTCCTTGTTGCAATCACAGGATGTTTATTGACAGGACAGGAATCAGTGAACTGGGGCCAAAACTCATTTCCCATGCAGGGGTAGAGAGTTCGATCCCGATTAGCTGGGAGAAGAAGTATTTAAGGGAAGAAACCACAACACAATAATCCAAATGGGGGTAGGGAGGGTGCCATTGGAAAAATCCAAAAATACCAGTGTTAATCCCTAGTATTTTATCCCAGGGGGTAACTCCCAGTTTCTCAAGATTATAAGCTAACTTTATCTTCAGCTAGTTCCTGAAACAGAGTCACTGAACTGGCTAATCTAGATTTTTGATTCTTCTCTCCCTGCTTAGATTTTTGGCTCTATTTTTTTCTGCTAGAGGTGTCTGGATTTATCTGGGTTTTCCAAAGGGAGAACTCACAAGGCCTTGGCTCTACACAAACAGCTACAAGTAACTACAGATGCTGAGGGAAGAGCACACCTATTAGCTTTCCAATTCCAAAGAATCTTTTCTGAAAAAAAAATACATACAAATAATTTATATTGGCTTAACAGATTGTATCTATATATTTCTAAATGTAATATATAACAGAGTAAAGAGGCCATAAATTTGAAAAATAGCAAGGGGCTGAGTAGAAAGAAGAGCTTGTAATCAGGAAAGAGAAGGGTGTAGTAATGTAATTTTATTATAATCTCAAATAAAAATATTTTTGTGACTAGAGCATTGGTGTGATGTTTAATAACTTACTACTGTCATGCAAACCACAAAGGACCTGGGTGTGAGTCTCAGTATCCAGATGGTCATTTGCATTAGTCTGTAACTCTAGTCCCAGAAATCTGAAGTCGTCGTCTAATCTTTGAAGGAACCAGGTATGCATGTGGTACACAGACATATATACAGGCAAAACACTCATACAGAGAAAACTAATAAATTAAATTAATTAGTACAAAAGACAGAATCATAACAGTTACCCACTGTTTATTTTAAAAGAGATTAAAAAGCAATACATTCTTTTGTTGTTTAGCTATTTCTTTTTTAATATTTTTTTGCTTTATAAATAATACCATTCCCATTTCCCTCACCCTCCCCCTTCAGTCCTAAGAGAAGGCAGGGTGCCCTGCCCTTAGGGAAGTCCAAGTCCCTTCCCCCTCCATCCAGGCCTAGGAAGGTGTGCATCCAAACAGACTAGGATCCCAAAAAGCCAATACATGCAGTAGAATCAAATCCCAGTGCCATTATCATTGGCATCTCAGTCAGCCACATTCGGAGAGTCTGGTTTGATCACATGCTTGTTCAGTCCCAGTCCAGCTGGCCATGGTGAGCTCTCATTAGATCCGTCACCTTACTTGAAACATATCTCTAGTAGAGGGGAGACCAGTTCACAACACGAAGGAAGTAAATGAAGCTGGAAAGGCTACGGTAGCTTCTGATAGTTACAAAGATCACAGGGCCCCCACACTGATGTCATATAAACACTGATAACTGCTACCCAGAGAAGGTTTGCCAACCAGTGAAGCTGCCTTTAAGTTGTGCAGAGAGCTCTAGGAAGGTAGCGTTTTAAGTCATCACCCAGACTTGGGTGGGTGGACATTTTGGTGATAACTCTGCCTTTGAGTTTTCCATGGTTTTAAGTAGTGATCCCTCGTCCATGGTCATGTAAGTAATCCTGGCCAACTTCCTGGTTCAATCATTTCTTTGGTCTGATGTCAGTGTTCCACCAGGGGAAAACAGTTGTTTACTCCAAAAAGTCACCCCCTGTTTAGAGACTGGTTAGCTATCATCTAATAGCTGACTCATTTTGGGCAAGTCATTTAACCTCTGTGTCTCATAGTGTCTTCATATACAAAGTGGAATGACTGTAATACAACTCATTTCATAATAGTATGAGAATTAAATGACTCCATATATAAATGTGAACTGTTCTTGGCACAAAAGACTACCAAAGTATTAGCAGTTGATATGTATGATATATCCACCCTGGAAACTTCCCCAGACTTTATAGGGATTGTTCTGTATTCTTTCATTGCATTCAATTTGTCTTATTTCCCATTAGGCTTTAATCAGCACGAGAAGAACCACAGATGCAATATTTTGTATGAAAAGCCTAGCATAGGGCTGATCATGTAATAAGCACTAACAATACTTCTGAACAGGGGGGGAAAAGTGAAATAATAGAATCTAGACTGACTGTATATCATCTTCTCCATCTTAACTTGTATGTCTCATCATATGGAAACAAACATGACTTTAGCACGGAATCTTCCTTTTGTATTGCCTACAATATGAATCTTCATGAAGCGCTCATTCCTAGATGAGATTTCTTCATATTAAGGTAATTGTGTGAGTTGTAGAACTCCTTCATTGTTTCTATTTTAAATGACAGATATTTCATTTTACCAAAGCTTCCCTTTATAGTTGTCTCATATTTATTTTACCACATTTCATTATACCTTACTCCAAATGCAAGAATATCAGACTTTCTCTCCATAGGTGGCTCATTTGTATTTCAATAGTGTATATTGCTCTATAACATATATTTTCTGAAGTATATTCTAGGGAGTGATATCTCTGCAGATGTTAAAAAACATGACTGTAAAATTAAAAATTTATAATAAGTTTGGAGAATGTTATGATAAGCAATATTAAACTGATATCTTTTGTAAAACTTTTCAGTTTTTAATATTTAAATGTGTTTTGTGAATCTCCAAAGGCTCTTGAAATATGTAACTTGTGCCAAAGTTATTATTCGTCCAAAGAAGTGATTTGTTTTTTTTTAAGGCATCTTCCAGTCCTACTCTTCCTGGGAAAGCTCAGTTAAATTTATTTTGAATAAATATTGGTTTAAGTTTTTTGATTAGACATTCTAATATATTGTTTTTGAAAGTAATATCTCTGTATGTTAAATTAATTGCTAATTTTTAATTGCAAAATTGTGTTTTATGAGAGTATTCTTGTGCAAACATCTACACCTTCTCTATGCTGTCTTGAAATGGTATGAATTATGTGCGGTCACAAATTTCAATATGGCAATTCCAGAATATCTTTATCATCCTGAGTGAGGAACCCAGAAGAAGAATGACAAACGTGGTATGTACTCACTTAAAAGTGTATATTAACTGTAAAGTAAAGGATTACTATGTTATAAGATCCAGAGAGAATAATTCAAGGAGGGATGCATTGCTCTCCCTGGGAAGGGAAATAGAATAAATTTCACAGATGGACTAGAGGCAGATGGAGGTGGAAATTGGAGGCTTCAGGTACGGGGAGTGATGAAGGGAGAGGTTACTGAGAGATAGAACTGAAACTGGGGGATACTTCGGGCTTGAAGTAGAAACCTAGTGCAAGGGAAATTCCTTGGAACTATAGCAAAGACTCCTAGTAATGGGGAATATTGATCCTGAATTTGTCATCTTTTGTAACATGTAGCACCTATAGCCTAGCCACAAAACTTTCAGGTTGTCCTGACTGCAAAACGTACTGGTGTAAAGGTGGCCCAGAATTTGTGGGAGTGGCCAAAAAATGACAGGTACAATTTGAAATCAATGCCATGAGACGCGAGAGGCAGTAGTCATGTGACACTGCCTAGTGGACCAAGACCCAGAAGCTGGATAGCCCAGAGACCTCGGATAGAACCAAACATGTCTGGGAGAGAAAGTCAATGAAATTATTGCTAATAGTATTTGGCTATACTCATAGACTTAAATCTTACATAATTTTCATCAGAGAAGTTTCAGTCAAGCATTAGGTAGAGCTCAGGGAATCTCACAGAAGTTGGGGACACCACAAGAAAATGGCCCAAAGACTCAATTAACCAGGACTCATAGAAATTAAAGTGACAATCAGAGAAATACTATGGGTCTGACATAGGTCCTATATATATATGTTATGTTTATGTGTCCTGGTGTTCTTGTATGTTTTCTAACAGTGGGAGTGGGGGTTGTCTCTGACTCTTGTGTGCTTTGGGAACCCTTTTCCTCCTACTGAGTTTTCTTGACCAGCATTGATACCAGGGTATGCCTAGTCTTAGTAATTCTTATCATGCCATGCTTGGTTGCTATCCGTAGGAGGCCTGCTCTTTTCGAAGGGAAAGGTAGAAGAGTAGATCTGGGGTAAAGGAGAGGTAGAGGAGGGACTGTGAGGAGAGGAGAGAGGGGAAACTGTGGTATTATATGGGAGAAGACAAAATAAATAATTAAAAAATAAAATAGTGATTCTTAACATGCATTGCAGGACTCTTTCTCTCCAGAAGTCTACTTAACTCATTGACAGTATTTTGTACTCTCTTTTCACTTCCAACATGAAAGGTTCTATTTAAGAATTACTTTTTAAAAATTATCCTTCTGAACTCAACATTTTTCGCTCTTTTAACAGTACAGGGAATATGTTATGAACAAAAATTCCTTGATACTTAAGCACTTATTCATTGCCAATAGTTTGTGAGCGAGCTTACTTCAATTAACTTAAGTGGTATTTAGTCTAGTCTATTTAAAAAAAAAGTGTAGTTTTGCCATATTCGTTTACAAATGTGAAACTGAAAGCTTGGGCATACAAGAAAACTTAGTCAAGCTCATACAGCTGTTTGGTAGTCATAGAAAAACATAACCCCAAATGTTTCCTATCTTATTTAACTTTGTAGAACTGCCTGAAGCCTGAAGTAACTTTTGGCTTTATGTTGTCATAATTAGGTCACACTTAGGAAGTTTTTAAGGGTACAAACTGTTTTTCTGTGATAATCACAATTTATACCTCCAGTACTAGGCACATGAACATGGTAATAGTGGAATCCTAGAGGGTACTGCTTAACTACATAACTAGCAAGATCATAACTAAGAAGAGTTCACTTTAAAATTAAAGGTAATTTATTCATTCTTATTTGATTTGGTTGTCCTCATTTTCTTCAAACAGTTCCAACTATGATTGTACCAGAAACATTGCATTTTTACTTTGTTTTCTTCACTGATAGGGATGTTTTGCCCACCCTTCCATCTCCTGTGCCTCATTTCCTAACACCATCTGGTATAAATATGTTATCATATCTACAAAGCAGCATTTCTGATACTCCCCATTGCTTATTCTTATTCCACAGAAGCTATCAATACATATTATGAACTATATTCAGTCTTACATTAAAATCTAATTACCAAATGCTACTTGCTGAAGATTGAGTCTTTTAAAGATGTAACTATGGTAAATTGTAATAGATTCTGTCTCTTTTAGTCTTTGTCTCCCTGTCTCTGTTACACACACACGCACACACACAAAAAATGTCTTCTTCAAGTTGAGTAGAGAAGACTTACCTGCACAAATGTTGATCGTGAATTACAGTCCCTACAACTGTGATAAAAATAGGCTTATGTTTTAACCTATCCAGTGTTGTCTGAATTTCTGTCCTGCCCGGTTCCCACAATCATTAAGTCCCAAAGAAATCACACAGAGTTGTACATTAACCATAAACTGATTGGCCTAGTAGCTCAGGCTTTTTATTAACTCTTATAACTTATATTAGCCTTATCTGTGTTAGCCGCATGGCTCAGTACCTTTTTCAGAACGGCAATTACATCTTGCTTCTTCTGTGGCTGGGCCAGGACTGCAGAGGAATGGGCTTCTTTCTTCCCAGAATTCGCCTGTTCTCCTTGACCCGCCACTATTTCCTGTCTGGTTGTCCTGCCTATACTTCCTTCCTTGCTACTGGCCAATCAGCGTTTATTTAAAATATAATTGACAGAATTCAGACCATGGTCCCCTTTCTTCCCCCCTCCCCCCCAAAAAAAACAAGAGCATCCGTAGTCCATTATTTAGGAATGTGGGTATAGTTTTCTAGGCTACTTCCTACTGGTTGGGGGTGCTGATAATCTTATGGGGACCTAAAGAAAATTTACAGTTATGATCAAGTCCCAATTGGAGTATCCTGTGAGGTTTAATCATCTCACTCAGCAGTCGTGAATCTGTTCTGGATGTAGTACTCTGACATGTGGGCCATCTGTTCCTACTGGAGATCTCTTGGGTGGTCTTCCTTGATCAAACCTGATTTTTCTTAGCTCAGAATAAATCCATAGCCTCTCGTTTTCTGTGGAAACAAAAGCAAAACCTCTTCTCCAAAGTAACATATCTTTTGACATCAATTTTGAAGCCAAGGTATTTTCAAAATACCTATCTTGGATTAATTGTGCAGTATTTATAAACAAATATCTTTTAGCAACTGTTCCTCTTTCCTCAGCATTCAAACAATTCAAAGAGAACATAATAATAACTTTCTGTGTATTTTCCATCTTTAAATGGTTTTATTTTAACCTCTATTTCTTTTATTTTTATTTTTAATTTTTGGCTTTGTGAGACAGGTTCTCTGTATAAATTTGGCTGTTCTGGAACTCCCTCTGTTGGCCAGGCTGTCCTTGAACTCACAGATATCTGCCTGCCTCTGCCTCCCAAGTGCTGGGATTTAGGGTGTGTGTTACCACACCTTCAATTCAGAGATCTGTCTGCCTCTACCTTCCAAGCATTGGGATTAAAGGCGAGTGCCACCACACCTTGAACTCACAGAGGGCTGCATGCCTCTGCCTTCCAAGTGTTGTGATTAAAGGTGTGTGCCACCACACCCAACTACACTATTTTTTTAAAAAAGAACTTTAACATTTTTCCTTTCTCTCCCAAGCCTGTATATATTTTTAAACACAGTAAACCATTTAGAGGTTTTTTTTTTTCATCTTTGCATCTGACTTTACTGTATATCTCTCTATTTTTCTGACCACAAATCTTTAAATTGCTAAACAGTATAGCTAAGGTTAAAGCCTTGGCTTTGACAGCTGGATCCAGCCCATTCCTTAGCTTTCTGTGATTATAGCCTCATGGCAGAGGTACCGGCTGTTGCCACGTTTATTGCCACAACCCTATGGCATTTCAAGGTCCCTGCCAGGAAACAAGCTGCAATAGTGTGCTCACAAAACACACTCAAATGCTCTGCAGCTCGGCCTCCTGCCTGAAAATGTCAGTGTTTGTGCCGACAGGAAGGACCAGAAAGCTGGCATTTTTAAACAGCATGGCTTTTTTTTTTCTGCTACAGCTGAAAACCACAAAGCATGTGGTCAGCTTTTCATCAACACCATTAAAGTGTTTCTTGGCAGGACGTCTTAAAAGAGCTTGAAGGTTTTACAGCTAAAGTTGAGTCAGGAAACCTCTCTTAAATGAGAGCCCTTGTCTCTAGTAAGCAAAGTCCATCTGAGAAATGCTACTAACAATAAGTCATGCTTAACACTATGCTTTTCTCCCTAGAAGAACTTCTCAAGCTCTATCAGGCTTTATGTGGACGCATTTGCCTGCATGCGTGCCATTGATTTTCTGAGTTTCTGTTCTGCCTGATTCCTGCAATTATTATGTTCCAAAGAAATCACACAAAAGTCTACATTAAACATAAACTGATTGGTTCATTAGCTAAGGATTCTTATTAACTCTTATGACTTATATTAGTCCATTATTCTTATCTGTATTAGCCACATGGCATAGTACCTTTTTCAGTGAGGCAGTCACATCTTACTTCTGTGGCTGGGCTACAGAGGAATGGGCTTCCTTCTTCCCAGAATTCTCCTGTTCTTCTTGACCCACCTCTACTTCCTGTCTAATTGGCCTGCCTATAATTCCTGCCTGGCTACTGGTCTGGTGCAGGACAATTCTGTATCCTGTCAATTATGTTTTAAATAAATGCTGATTGGCCAGGCAGGAAGTATAGGCGGGAAAACCAGACAGGAAGTAGAGGTGAGAACAGGAGATTTGGGAAGCAGGAAGCTTCCCTGGCATTCCTGCGCAGATCTCCAAGGAGGCAACATGTAGCAGTCCAGACAAGGTACTGGCCATGTGGCTGACAATGGGTTAATATAAGTTATGGGAGCTGGTAGGAAGACTGAGCTAATGTGCCAATCAGTGTAAAATGTAATGTAGACTCTCTGTGTGATTTTCTTTGGGGCTTGCCAGCTGTGGGGTACTGGGCAGGACAGTAACCCCAACAATCAAGCCAACCCTCGTGTTCCACTGGTCAATCAGTGTTTATTTAAAATACAATTGACAGCATACAGACCATGTTCCCACAACAATCCAGTCTATGGAATTTTGTTATCACAGCTCAAATAGAATGATATTCAAATGTTAATATGTCACTTTTAACTAAATCTCAATCATTCAATTTTACCAATAAAGACTCAAGAGTCATATGCTGAGGTGAAAGCCTGCTAACTCAGAAACACAGAGAAAGCATTTTTTTTAACTTATCCACTTATCATCCTACTCTGCAGCATCTTGCAACAACTCCCTCTTTTTCCTTTAACAAACAAACAAAAAAGACCAAACTGAATGTCCATCTTCCTGACTCCCTCTTACCCTCTGTTTATTTTTCTTGTTCACTTTCTATCAAATGGTTGCTTGCTCTGCCTCTTGACCTATGGTTGACTTTATTTAATCATGTGTATAATAAGCAACAAGCTCTTAGATTACAAATGTAAACTAGAACTGAGCCACACTACAACTGGAAACAATTTTCCAGTAAATAACACAATCTCAGGGTTCACAGATTGATCAAATATTCTGCAACATTATTGCCTACATTTCTTTCTTTTTATGTCTCTCCAAATGCATGTAAAATGTTTGTTTGAATACAGCTTCTTCCATGGAATGAACAGATTTAAACCCAAGCATGCTGGGTTTTTTTTATTATTATTGATTTTTGTTGAGCTCTACATTTTTCTCTGCATGTTTTTAAAAGAAAATTCAGAGTCTCTGTCTCATATCAGAAGAGCCACCTGGTATGTTAAAAAAAAACAAAAACTAAAGTATAGTGACTATTATGCTCCCAAATCTCCTACCCCTCAAATTACTTTTAACTTTTAAAAACTTTTTTTTTAGGTATAGTACTATTTCACAATTCTAACTTTCTCTTCTGATATTAATAATATTTGTTTTTCTTTCTTTTTAAAATATTTCTTTATTTATTATGTATACAATATTGTGCCTGTGTGTATGTATGTCTTCACGCCAGAAGAGGACAGCAGACCTCATTACAGCCTCATTACAGATGGTTGTGAGCCATCATGCAGTTGCGAGGAATTGAACTCAGGACCTTTGGAAGAGCAGGCAATACTCTTAAACACTGAGCCATCTCTCCAGCCTGCAATATTTATGTTTTCTAAAGTGAATGCTGAACATTCCTAACATCAATATCTGAAGTCTCCAAAAAGATGAGGAGAACCCACAATGATGATTTAACCTAGACTGTAATAATACCACTAAGCTAATAAACAGCACCTGAGGATTGGCTTTGTATTACAAACTGCCCAGGACAATTTCTTGGTTTCTAGCTAGGATGGGCCCCACTCATGCAACACTATAGCCAATACTTCAGATGAACTCTCTACTTTTCATTTACTCAGAAACTGGCAATTAATGATGTGGCTGTTTCTCCACAAATTTAACCATTGTTTTGGTTTATTCAGGGTCCCTAAAAGATGCCATCACCCCAAATATAACAGAAAGTAATTTCAAGAATACAGTGTCCAGTTTCCCAAGAAGTGCAGTTGGTGTTTTTTGATCTTTCATAGGGTTATGAATATTGGTTATTATGTAGGGGTGTTGGTTATCAGTTTCAATAAAGTACTGAACAAAAAAATAGACTCAGAAATCTCATTTGGAAAAGAAAAAGGGGTGATATATATAATAGGATAAAAAGGTAGATTATTAAATCTACTTGCAAAATGATAAAGGAATTATCATGGTTAAATAATTTACATTGGTATAGATATTGTACATTGATACAAATTCAAGATTATATTTGTTTTACTATATATGGTCCTACTTTTGCTTAAGATAGTTTTGTATGTTGTTACAAACTTGAGGCTATTGTCCTTATACTGTACATCTGTTTCTACCTTTGCTTAAGGTATTACCTACACAATTCATACTTATACAGTTTGTTTACTGTGAAGTCCTAGTCCTCAAAAGCAAAATAAGATAGAAAGAATTACAAGTTAATAGTCACACATATTTTTCAAAATTATACTCATATGGGTTATGTTTTCTAGGTGTACAGAAATATGTTTCAATAGAAAGCCAATCTTAAAACCTTTCAAAGGTCTACAGAGTATGACATCTAAAATATTTTTGTAACTTACAATTTTCTTGACATGAGACATGTCTACTCCTGGTAGTCCCTATCAACTTATAGAGTCCATTGATGGACTCTAATGACACCCCATATTTAGTTTGCTTTCTTTGTAGCACAAACTGGCCTATAAGGCAAAATACTGCCCTTGCCTTGATTACTGATAGTGAGTATGGTGTCCAACCTGGACAAGCAAGACACAAAAAAGGTGACTTCTGACAGGGTTAAACAATCCTTCAAAATTTCCTGCTTCTGAAAAAGGTCGGTCAGATATTCCAGGAATGTAGACCAAAGGTGGATGCCCCAACATTACAGAGGAATTTTGGGTGACTGTTTAGGCAGGCAATTGTTTCTATCATTTTATATATTTTTTGGAAGTCACTTGCTTGTACTTCTTGCTTACTCAGGTAACAATATTTTCTTTCTCGGTCTTTGCTGGCAATAAAAACTAGACAGTTATGGTTACAGTCCTCCTAAATCTTCACTAAAGATATATAGGTACAGGCTTTGGGCTCTTCTGGAAAGGACAGTTATTGGTGTAATCTCTATAAATCCATCAATTACTTGTGGTCTGGACATTTAGAATATATTTCTTATCCCATAATTATTTTTGGTGTATGTGGTTTCACTTTTGTTAATGTTATTATCTCTTAATTCTTCTGGATAATACTTGATATTGTAAATGGTTTACAATATCTTATACAGTTAAAAATCTTATACTTCTTATTGTATATAGCTTTATTATGTTATGATTGTAACTTTCCATCTTAATTAGACAGAAAGAGGGAAACATTGTGGGAATTTTGTCACTTCTCTGCTGGCCAATTTGGAGGGGTAGTTTGGTAGAGGGGAAGAAATAGATTGAAGTATATATGACTTGAACAAGGGGCATGAGCCATGGGTTGCACATCCTCTTGGAAAGTGAACAGACTGGAAGCATGACAAGGAAGGATTCTCAGTTGGTGGTTTGGTTCAGGTTCCCCATTCCCCTTTGGAATGAGCCTACAGCAGTAGAGCAACTTTGTTCTGTGTTGTGAGTGTAGTGCACTGATTTTGCCTATTATAAACTTTAATGTGTCCCCCATTGATTTCCATCAATGACATTATGACATGTCCTTAATACGTCCCTCCCCTTAGTGCTCAGGGAAACCTGTAAGAGATGAGGCAGAAAGAATAGGGCAATGCAGAGGAGATGGAGGGCATTAAGAGAACAAGGCCCTCTAAAAAACTGGAGCACATAAGAACTCACAGAGACTGAAGCACCAATCACAGGGCCTACAAGGGTCTGCACCCTTAATATACATAAAAGCTTTCAATTTATTACTTTTATGGGATTCCTGAATGTGTGAATGGAGTGAGTCTGTGATTCTTGTGTTCACTCTTGGGGTACTTTTATTTTTCTATTGCCTTATCTTTTCCAATTTTTGTATTTTTATTTATCTTAATATATTTTATTTTTAGAACAAAAAGAGAGTTAAAAATGAAAGTCTCTATTATAATTTGTACAACAGCTTATTGTAATTTGTACCCTGAACATAGAAGATGGTAAGTAAATCTATGTAAAAAAATACATTAATATTAATTGGAAATAATGAATAGTGATTAAATATTCACCTCAAAGACTATCAGAAGGTTAACTTTCTTCTCTATCCAACATTTTTGACCCATTTTTAATATGTAACATTGTCAGAATAACTCAGTTTTATCTTTGCTAGGTCATATACATCTGGTGATATCCTTGTCTGTCTGACCACTACACATAAAAAAATCTCTCATTGGCTCTGTATTATTTATTCACACTAAATAAATGGTATTACTTTAACTTGGCTGGTATATAAACCATTAGCTGATTTCATCCACTGTTAGTATTTATTGACTGAACCTCTGGCAATACATGTTGTCATAGTGATGCTACCCTTTTACTGTCATAACAAAGTCAGTGTATCTGCATGTGCTGCATTGTTTTCCATACATGTCTCTGAACTGATAATTTTGTATTTCCATATTCTTTTCAAAGCCTAGTATCAGAAGCCTAGAAATCTGGAGTTTACTGCTATGATGAAATGCCTGAGATGGAATACTTATGAGACTAAAGTTTATTTAACTCACATTGTTGGAGATTCAAAGTCAGTGGATCATCATCAGCTTCATTCTTAACTTATAATCATAGTAGAGACTATGGCATGAAGCATGAGCAGAAGATTCCATCTTGGTACAGGAAGCCAGAGCAGTGAATAGAACCAGATTCAGATATTTACAGAAACATACTCACAAGAACTTAGTTCATTCCAACAGCAGAGTCCCCAATAACCAAAAAAAACATCTAATTAGTTCCTACCATTTACAAGTCCCATCAGCTTGCACAGGGCCTAATCTCTTCAGCTTCCACTTGACTAATTGGCAAATATGTCCTTTAATCTTTGAACCTCTAAGGAACATTCAAATAAAACCAAACTATGAAAATTTACAAATCCTCCCTCACTCCTTAAGCATTTGAAAATCAACTGTGGGATATCCTTGCTCCACCCCCAAAAACACATTTCCCTGAACTGCCTCTTCTCCTTCAGGAAATGCCGAAGCCTTATTTGATTTTCCAATGCCCTCTGAATTTTCAGGAAAAATCATCACCCAGGTATGCTTTGTTAGCTCTGTAAGGTAATTTACCTATCTAGAAGCAAGTAATAAATTGACCTGTTAAGTGTCAGAAACACAAAGGAAAATTTCCTCTATCCTTACATTGCTATATGTTCTCAAGAAAGAAATTAACTTGTCTTCATAAATAAAATTAACTTTTTAATTTTATTTAAAAATTTAACATGGAAGTGGAGGAAGTAAATGCTTACCTCCAGTTTTTTTTTTTTTTTTTCCCCAGCCACAAGGAAACACTCCAGTTGTCTTGGCAGCTAAAGGGATAGAAGGGACGATTGCTTAATACAATCCATTCTTTTGCCCCTATACCTTAGACAGCTTCAGTTCACCGTCTCATTCCTCTTTTACATAATACCTGCACCAAAATGTGAGATGATGCATGTGTTTAGTTCCTGGAAGAGAGCTGCAAGCACAGAGTTCAGGGAAGACAGACTGAAATTATAAAGCTGGGCTAAGGAGCACAAGGTGCATGTGAAGACTCAGAATTGCATTCTTTTGTTTAAACTGACGCCTTGGAAATCCCAAGACATCAATCTTCAGCCTGATAGAGCTGGGATAGAAATGGATAGGCCTCATAGAAAATGTTTCTAAATACTGATTTTACTAATAAGAAACTGAAGCCCAAAAAGACAAATGATAATCCCAGGATCCATGGACTCATCTGATGCCATTTAAATAATTCACTAAACCCAATATGTGATTTCACAGAATTCTGATTCTTCAGGTGTTTTCTTTGCATATATTTGCTTGAGAATTTACCATTTGGTGGCTAACTTATTGAAATTTCTCTCTAAATTTATACAAATCTATATTTTCCCAAATCACTGATTGTGGAGGCCCCAAAATGTGAGCCTATTTCCACCTTGTCTGAAGGTCAGAGTGCTTCAGCTTTCTCAAAGTTGTTGCCTTAACACCCTGACCAAAGGTCAGAGAGTTGGAACTTATTTTTATTCCTTCAAGCTAATTGTCTGTTTATACCTTAAACAAAGGTCCCACCTAGATTAGGACCAGAGGGTGCCGCTCTCTCAAGGTTATTGACAACAGTTATGGTTAACTTCCAGACCTTGTATTTCAGGCATAGAGTAGAGAAGTAGATCTGTTTCTACTCCAAACAAAAGTCTAAGAATCCAACTAAGTTCCTACTTCCTTAGGGTCAAAACAATTCCACCAACGGAGTGGTTTGCCTACAGAATGTTTTGTTCTAGAGTGTGTGTTACTTGTTTTGTTCTATAACAATGTAGCCCATAAACTTCAAGTGGTATGTTCATTTCTTGGTATCATGTTAATGCAGGTTTTTTTTTTTTTCATCTTACTCCGACCTTTTGGGGGTAATTTAAGCAACTGGGGATTAAATGCAGATGATTTCAGTACTCACTGGAACTCCCTCCCAGTGCTATTTTATGCTTCTGTCTGCTAGTTTCACTTGCATCTCTTTTCTTTTTACTTATTTTCTAATCCCATGTCTCTACCCTGGTAAGTATTATTTTTGTTGAAGCTGGTCTCAATAACTGATACTTTTTTGGTAATATTTTGAAAACTTGATTTTAGTTTTTATTTATTCTTCTATTATATATTACAACTTGTCTTCAATTTCCGCTCTCACCCTGTTTCCAGTTCTTCTCTGTATCTCTCTTTTTCTCCAGATCTACTCTTAGCATTCAAGCTGGCCTGCCCCCTAACCCCTGGCAAATTGCATATGTCAGTATTCAGGCAAAGGCCTAGCCAGTCTATGGCTGTAAATCACTATGTTAGGCACAGCATGACTGCTGTAAGGCTCTGTACACATGTGCTAGTGGCCCTTTAAAAGCAAGCTCCAAGTGTCTCTTGTTCTCTTTCATTGGTTCCTTGGCTCTGTCAGGCTCTCCCAGCAATATCTCCCATCTATGGGCAGTCTGAGGCACACAGGGACCTTGAATGACCCTGAATGACAATCCACTTTCCAACTACCTGTCTGCTGGGCTCCTCTGCACAACATCAGCTACACATTGGTGAGATCTGCTCTTCTAGCTTGGCTTAAACACTTCACTAATACCCATGGGAATGACTGTTGAGTGTCAGGCACCCTTCGGGTATTCTTGGAAACTGGAGTACTACCCTCTGTCACCAGCTTCAAGGCTACAGCAGGTCCATTTCACCAACAATCATCTCCAGAAATTCCCTACAAATGAGGGTATTTTTGTATTTTTGGAACCATGTCTTTCAGATCTAGTGCCATGGGGGACTCCACCTTAACTGAGTGGCACATGCCCTTATTCCTCAGACTTGGTCCTTCAGGCTCCAGCCCTTCAGCCGTTGTGCCTTGTCTCTCAGACTCATGTCCTTCAATCAGGCTCAGGGCCCTGGACCTCATTTTTTGTTCTTATTGTTTTGCTGATGAGCAACTATATGACTTGAGCCATTATTTTGAATCTTAACTTTAAAAGACATTGGATCTTTCTGCCTCACTCAGGGGAAACAAGAGATAAAAGATTTAAGGCCACCTAACTTTCTTTCTATTCTCCCTATTGTCTGGGTAGAGGGATAGTCTACCTACTTCATCAGATCCCTCTCCCTCCACACAGGATGCGTCACATTATCCTGTTTCTACTAACCACACCCTGCTTCATCAATTTTCTCTCTCTAATCAAACCAGTTAGCTGTTATTACAGGACTACCAATCATTAGCCGCAGAGCTGGAGGTGCAAAGATTATCAGATGTGGCCAGGTATTTCAGGAAGTTGACTTGGATTCTCCTCAAGCAGCATCTTACCAGGTTCAAGAGACACTGGACAGTTCTCCAGAGCTTGGATAGCTGTGAAACAACCAGGATGTGTCCAGCTCTTCAGTTTACTCAGGTTCCCCTAAGATTCCAAAATCCTAGATCAACTAGAAGTAGTGTTGAGAACTTGGCACCCACATCCATGTCCCTCGTGCTCTCCTCTTTAGTTTTCCCACCTTTTTATAATACATAGAAGATGGAAATGATAGACATTGTACTGCCCTGACCCTGTCGCCTGGTAAGATGCACCTGTTAGTATTTAGGCAAATGCCTAGCCAGCTCCAGGGTCCCATGGCTGCACACATACTTGTCAGTATTCAGGCAGATGCCTAGCTAGTTTATGGCCATATGTCACTATATCACGCACGGCATGGCTGGTACATGCTGGTACTTACTTTTAAAAGCAAGCTCTGCCAGTTCCTCTTTCTCTTCTGTATCAGAAGTCGACTGGACTGGCTAGACTTTCTCTTTCACAGCAGGCCCCCATCAAGAAACTCTCAAGTGGCTTTGTTGTATATCATGGTCCGTTCTCTGCTACCACTAAACTACAGCATCTAATCCCCCCTTCTTTCCCTTCAGAAAAAAGCAGGCCTCCTAGAGATAATAACCAGAATACAGCATAGCAAGAAACAATAAGATTAGGCACATATCCTCATATCAAAACTGGACAATACAACTCAGTAACAGAAAAAGGGTCCCAAAATCAGGCAACAGAGTGAGAGATAGCCCCTGTTCCCACTATCACTAATCCACAAGAACACCAAGATACACAGCCATAACATATTAAGAGGACTTAGGTCAGACCCATACAGATTTCCTGATTATTGCTTCAGTTTCTGTGAGGTCTGTGAGCCCTGGTTAGTTAATTCTTTGTGCCATTTTCTTGTGGTGTCCTTGACTCCTTTGACTCCTGCAATCCTCCCTCTCCCGCTTCTGTGGAATTCCCCAATGTCCATCTAACATTTGGTTATGGGTCTCTGCATCTGCTCCTGTCAGTTGCTGGATAGCCTCTCTGATGACATCTATGTTTGCAAGGCTTCAGTCTACGAGCACAGCAAAATAGCATTTGCAATCATTCTATCCCAAGTCTCTGTAATATCCATGGTTCCTAGCCCTCCAGGCAGTATCAAGTGTATGCTCCCTCCAGGGTGGCATGGTTCTCATGTTGGAGCAGACAGTGATTAGCCACACCTGCAAGTTCTGTGCAGTCTTTACCCCAGTATACTTTGCATGCTGTTGGGACCATTTGGAGTCCTGGCCTCCAGCTTCTCTTCCCTGCTAGTGTCAAAATTGTTTAGCATCCCTGCTTCCTGAGCATGCATTGCCCTGGCCTTGCCTGAGATCAGACGATGAGGTCTTCACCTGTTGGTCCACCTGGCTGGGTTAGTTATAAAACCTCCATGGTGCTGTTTAATAAAGGGCTTCATTTACCAGCAACTAGATTGGTGTATGCATGTTTAATCCTGACGTCCTTTGCTCGGTTTTGGTTCCAGGCTGTGCAGGCACCCAACACGTGGAGGTCCCACCGATATCCAAAAAAGAGGGGTAAATGGACAGGGTTGTCCCGGGCTGGCAGGGATGTACTGGGGAAATCAAGATGGGAACTGCTAACAATAAGGTTTAAATGTTCCAGACTGGGAACAAGCCAAATCAGATTAAAAGGAGCATGTGGTTTTTAATCCCAAGAGATTCTCTGAGAGATGCCCTCTGGAAGAGAAAAATAATAAAAAGGAGGCAGGAGGGTGAATTGAAGGCCTCCAAAAGATAGAATATGTACAACTGTATTAATTGTGTTGTTTTTATGCTCTGGACTGAAGAAAGACCTTTGATTCTGAGAACTGCTAAGAAAGGTATTTTGACTTTAAAGTACGGGCCTAAAGATTTGATGCTTTAGAAAAGAGGTTCTGCTTTTGTCTCCATAGAGGATAAGAACCTGTAGATATAATGCAAATTTATGTGGTTTGATTTACCGACACACCCTGAAATGTTGCAGTAAAATACCTCCAAGAATGCAGCACCCCCACTTAGCAGGAAGTAGCCAGACAGGTTGACGATGCCCAAATTCCCTAAAAGATTGTTGATGTGGTGCCCCACATCAACAGTAGTTCCGGAGCAGCAACCCTGCTTCTCTGAGTTTTGCTCAGCTCCATGCACCAGTTTGGACCCAGAGCGAGCGCTGCTGGGGCCAAAAGGCAGCTGGAGCAGAGCTTTCATAGGTGGCTGCTCAGAAGGCACTTTGCCCTGGCCCAGTCAGTGCCCGCCCTGGAGGATGCTGCAGAGGGTGTCGGGAGTATCAGCAGAGGAGAGATTTTGGAATCACTGCAGCCATGGTTGCCATTATTGCTATCTCTGCCACCACAGCTACTGCTGCCGGAATTGCTCTCTCCCAGACTGTGCAGACGGCTGAGACTGTCAACCAGCTGGCTGAAAGAGTCAGCAATGCTTTGGATAACCAACGAGTGGCTCTGCTTCAGGAGCAAGTTGACTATCTTTGGACTTTTCAACAGTTAACATGTTTCAACTTTTATCACGTTATGTCTGTTACTCCTGGCACTGTATTGCATGCTTCTGCTACTGTTATGGAACTCAGCCGTCATATGAGAGGGGTTTTAAATACTGCATTTGCTAGTTTTACCACTCACTTAGTACATGCTATCTAAGCCATAAATTCCACCCAGGTTGAGCCTGACCAGGTCAATGATTAATGGGCTTGGTTAGCTAGAGGGATGGTTGCAGTGCTGTTCTGACTTGTTGGTGCTATCAGTCCTGGGGATACATAGTTTAAGACTGGATCCCCTGTCTATTCCACCCCTAGTATCAAAATCAGATGAGTGTCACCTGACAGGCACTCCTAGCGATGGCTGCACAGCCTGAATCCGCACAAGTTTGGCTACAAAGTATACTGCTTATGCTGTATAAGCAGTAACCACGGATGGGCAATACCTTGGGGGCAGGATGGATGTCCTAAGACAGGAGGGTCTTCTGTCTTATAAAAATGTAGTGGGGAGATGTTGGGACCGTTTGGAGTCCTGGCCTCCAGCTGCTCTTCCCTGCTAGTGTCAAAAGTGTTTACCAGCCCTGCTTCCTGAGCACGCATTGCCCTGGCTTTGACTGAGGATCTGACGGTGAGGTCTTCAGCTGTTGGCCCTCCCGGCTGGGTTAGGTATAAAACCTCTGTGGTGCTGTTCAATAAAGGGCTTCTTTCACCAGCAACTAGAGAGGCGTGTGTGTGTGTTTAATCCTGATGTCCTTAGCTCTGTTTTGGTTCCAGGCCGTGCAGGCGCAGCAGCATGCATGATAAATTTTATGTCAAAGGTTTTATGGCTGATTTAGTGTCCTAGTCCCACCCTGGAATCTTTGTCTGTCTATAAAAAAATGGCAGGATTAGGTTCAGTATCCCCATATGGGAATCTTTGTTAGGGTCATGCTCATAGATTACAGGACGTTCCCATTGAACCAGGTTTCTGTCTCACCCCAAATTGCCCTCCAGTCATTACTCTCAGTGCTCTTTCCCCCCAAAACCATCACCTGATTTCTTTTATTACCATCTTTTGTGACAGTTTCTTTGTATTTTTTCCAATTGTTCTCATGCTGGTTCTTATTAATATTCCTGTCTTCTGAGTCAATACTGTGCTTTGATGATAGGGTGTCTTGTGTGTTGAAGAGGAGGCCGTGTGAATAAGATTTATTACTATTGTTGAAATACTCTCACTTGGACCCTGGTCACACCACCATTACTTTTAAGTCAGTAAACAGGGATTCAGAAACAGAGCTGTGAGACACGTTCTGACAAAATTATACAGTTCACATCCAGGGCACCAGTGAAATCGTTTTTTAAGTTCATTCCCTGGGTTCCCCACCATACCCTCCTTTGCTTTTAACTTCGTTAAATGGCTAGCATCAATTTCACTAAAAATCAGAATTGCTTTTTTTCCCACCCATCCCTTGCTATGCATCTCAAGTATATGTGCAAATGATTCAAGTCAGGGTCCTCCCCATCTACTCGCTTCCTCTTATCTGCCATTTATGCATCACCAAATTCCTATGTCACTAAGCCAGGTTGCCCACCTTTATTTGTGATTTGCATTCTCTCTGCTCTCACTTTTGAGCAGTATTTAGAATGCATGGAATCTATCCATATTAGCTGTTGCCTTTGAACTCACCTGTCCCTGGATTATGTAAACCCTGAAATTATTTGTTGCTAGAACAAAGCATACAGTAATTTCCTTCAAAGTCCTCTTTGAACGGCTGTTTCATTCACATTCCTTGCAGACAAAACATTCGATTTTCCACTGAATGTTTACAAAGTACAGAAAAGTTGAGATTGAGATAATATAAAAACTAAAAATATCCCTAATTTAACTTCAAAAATTATATTTAACGAATTTTGTCTTACCTAAAAATATCAATTTTTTGGATTATTTTAAATTAAATTCTGGATTTTTAGTTGTTTCTGGTATAAATATTATAGTAGATAGTCTTAGGCCATTGAAGATTTGAACTTCACTTCCCACTTCACAGGTAACATTAGAAAAATAAACATCAGCTTTACCTTTCTTTGGATGTAAAATTGCTATGAAAAGTTAAAGACATCTGTACTCTGTTCAAGACAACTAATTCAAGGCTTCTTTACTCTGGTAACAATGATAGACTCCAAGTCCAGGCCTGACAACCTAGCATTCCAACCTAACTCAAAATAAGGATCAATCTGGCTGGGACAGAGCAAGGGATCATTTTAGGGCAGATCAATTCCCTAGCTAAGGAGAGAGAATACATGATTATCCAGTTAATTACATAATGTATCTTTCCTTTCCAAAAGCCCCTCCTTCTAGCATTGACTTGGAGTTAATCCCATCTCTCATGCAAGGAAGCACTCTGGAATCTCAGCCATGCAGCCCACCTGGTTTTCTCAGCTAGGATTCAGAATGAATGTGTGAATGAATGAATAAATAAATGAATAAAGCAATAAATAATAAATAATGTAACTTTTTTTCTATCTTCTGGTCTATTTCCTTTTCATATAGTTGCCAAAGGCTAATCATGCTATCTCTGGCACTCTGGGCTTTCTTCCTTCTTCTCTGAATCTTTCCCTTTGTTTTGGCCTTGCAGCTGCCTATTTGCTGAACACATCAACCTAATCCACCTCTCTACTCTGGGCAGCTGCCAAACTTACAGCTACTTGCTGTGTTGCTGTTGCTTTTCCTACACTCTAATAAAATTGTCCTTATGTTTCTATTGAGTTTATTTCTAAATTCCTTTACCAGTGAAACTCAGAATCCCAAAGCATGAGCAATGCTCCTCTGTAACAGGAACACTTTGCTACAATTCTTTAAATAAGGATTGGCATTAGTAAGTGGAACTGGTTTTACTATCTTTGGTCCTCTTAAATACATGGTATACTCTTATTTCCTGGATTTCTTCATCTCTTTGTCTTAAGACACAGTTAAGTACAGTATATTGAATTAAACATGTCTTTGAAGTCTCTTTTACTTTGCCATTGGGGGTTTGATACCTCACCCTCTAAATATTACCTTCTCTATCTTTCTGTATCATGGTTCTCTCTGCAGTGTTGCCATTGCTCCTAGGCAGGTAGACAGAAATAGAGATTTAAACCTAAGAAAGAGAATCTTGGACATGTACATTTTGTATTCAAGTTTTAAATTGAAGCATTTAACATAACTTTTCTTATAAAAAAACACGATGATATATTTCTAAAGGGAAATTATTGATTCCTGTTACAATTTCAAACTTAGTTTTCAGAGCTTTAGTTTTTAGATATATATAAAATAAAATAGACACAAAGTTTTCCTCGCAAAAAGATAACTAAGCAGTTAAAAGCTTTCATTTTTCTTCCAGAAGACCTGAGCTTGGATCCCAAGTATCACATCAAGTGTTTCACAACTTCCAGTTCCAGTTGTTCCCAGGCCCTCCTATGAATTTCTTGGGCATTACATACAGGTAGTATGTACATAGACATGTAGACATACATACATACAAGTACATTTTTGAAAATCAATTAAAAAGAAAATTTTATATTATGAAATTACTGAAAACAATTTTCTCTTTTGTATTGCAATGCTACAAGCTTGATAAGTATGATTTACCTCTTAATTTTTGCATTTTTCTCATTTATTATTGTATCAATATTTTTGTTTACTTGTTTGTTTTCACTTTTATTGAGGTAGAATTTATGAATGGAAATATGGATTTCTGAGTCATGTGATTTAATATTTTAACATGAGCATATATTGTGAATAATACCACATGTATAGAAATATATATATATATATATATATATATATATATATATATATATATATATATATATATANATATATATATATATATATATATATATATATATATATATATATATATATATATATATATGAGGGTTTGGAGAGAGAGAGAGAAAGGTGGTTTCAAGTTATACTTAAGTGTCATAGTAACAAACACAACCCAGTATTGCCACAAAATAGACATAAAAGTCAATGAAACAGAATAGAAATCAAGAAATCACATAGGTACAACCACCTGCTTTTTAACAATGGTACCAAAACATGCATTGGATAAAAGATAGCTTCTTTCACACATGCTGCTAGGAAATGTGCATATCACAATTCACATCTTGAAAAAGAAAATTAGATCTATATTTCAGTTTTCACAAATCAACTTATAATATGTGAAACATCTTAATATAAAACTGGCATTTATTGGCTCTTAGCAATTCAAGTTTGAGAAATAAGCACGAATATTTGGAGAGACTCTAATAGCCTAGGAAATAAAAGTCAATGTTGGCAAATTGGATTGAATAAATTAAAAACCATATATATATATGTATATATATGCAATTATATATGCAATATGTATAGAAGAAATTGCTTATTTGAAAACTAGCACACAGAATGACAGAAACTCTGACAGCTTTATATCTGAGTATGGAATAATTTTTTAAACATAGAAAAACTCAACAACTTCCCCATTATTTTTCTCTTTCTACACTTGGCGCATTTAGTGTAGTGTAGGGTTTCTTTTTCACACATGCACATACATGCATGCACACATCACTCATCACATTTTCACACATGCACACACATGCATGCACACACATCACATTTGTTCTTACCCATTTCTCATTATGAACATTTTGGCTGAATTGACAGGATACCTTTTGCAATATAGCATGTCATAGAGGACAAGATCAGGAGTGTTCAGATATCTCCTCAGCATATTAATTTCAAAACCTTTGAATATGCCCATAAGGAAGATATTGCTAGATCATTTGGCAATGATATGTTATTATTTATTGTTATTAATTGTTGATTTGGAAGAAATGTCAATATATTTTCCCTAATGGCTCACCCAAATCACTTCCATGTAGTTGCTGTGCAAATTCTTCCTTTCTCCACATCCTCAACAACATTCCTTCATAATAATCGTTTAAACCAGAATCAACTGATGGGTTATAGCTGTTTTACTTTTCATTTCCCTGATTATATGTAATAGTGAGCACATGTTTTGTATCGTTAACTGATTATAATTCTCTTGAAAGGTGTTCATTTGCCATTTGTTTGGTTTTAAATTGAGTTTTTATTTTGCTATTGTGTTATCTGACTTCTTTATGCACTTGAGGCATTAGGTATTTGATTTGAAAATATTTTCTCCAATTCTGTTAAGCTACATTTTCATTTAACTTTACCTGTGTAGAAACTTTTAAATTTGATGAAATCCAACATATCTATATTTATTTGCTTAGCTGTTCTTTTGGCTTCATGCTCTTTTGGTTTCAGGTAAAACAAAAGAAAACAAACAAAGGAAAACAACATAAAACATTACCAGGATCCAATTTTCTTTTAATGTATACAATTTTTAAATTACACAGAATTAGTGAAGGTATTTTATTACTTAGGACACAGCAGTTGTCCCTGGGCATGGCAATAAATGCTGGCAATCCTAGCACTTGAGAAAAATGCAAAATTTAATAGAAGACTGGAAATAAACCCTATCTATCACCATGCACAAAACTCAAGTCCAAATGGATCAAAGACCTCAAGATAAAGCCAGCCACATTGACCCTTACAGAAGAGAGAGTACACTTGAACACACTGGTCCAAGAGATGACTTCCTAAACATAACCCCAGTAGCACAGACACTGAGAGAAACAATTAATAAATGGGACCTCCTGAAACTGAAAAGCTTCTGTAAAGCAAAATATTAGTTTAAAATTATTTTCAGGATCAATGACTTTAATCTGTTTTCTCATTGACCCAGTACCTAATTATCTTTATTAGATATTATTTATTTTTGCCATTTGTATACTCATGTAAATTTCAACCATCATATCTGAAGTCATGATCAGCATCTTCATATATCTTCATACTTAATGTATTATAAAATCATTCCTTCACCTCTGTGAATGAATCGTATTTTCATTTATGTACATTATCACAGTACCCTGCGTGGAAATACAATATGATTTGACAGGCTATTACTGATGAACATATGGGTTATTTTTAGTCTTTTCTAACTACATGAAAAAGTAAGATCAGTGAAGACTATATGTGTGCACCACTTACTGTTTCTATGGTTTCACTAACTTTTGAGAAGCTGCTGTGAATCACTGTGAAACCCACACGTGTTCTCTCCTTCTTTTACAAATGTGCTTTCCTCTTCAGGGAAAGATGTTTTCTTACTGCACTGTGGAAGATTTGTGGAAGTCCCACATCAGAATCTTTAATACAGACAGATATTACTTTTTCTCACACATCTGTCTAGCCATATTTTCTTCATAATTCAGGTCACATACTGAACTCCAGCTTTCCATATATCGCTCCATGATCAATTCATCTGCCATACATTCTTTCTGCTTTGAAATTCTGTAACAAGATTACTCCTCTTGGAACAAAATCAGTAACCATCCTATTGTTTTATCGAGATGTGGCATATGTCAGTATCATATTATTACAATGAAATATTACATTACTGAAGGCAGAAACTGCAATTTTTTTCTATTTATTTCTCATAACTCTATATCATTGGATTGATTACAAGATAAGTATGCAATAAAAGTACTTACTAAATTGAATTAGATCAAATTGGATTGATTCCCCTGGATCATCAATGTTTTCTGTGGCATGATATAAAGCTTTCCTACTCATAGGAAACAATACTTTTTCTGATGCCTCATTCCAGAGAGAATTTGTCAAAAGTGGTTTCAGCACATATCTTATGTTACCAGAGACAGAAATGTCATTATAAACAGAAGCATGGCTTAGAATACAAGCAAACATTGGAATAACTGCTAATTTAAAGTTACTGGCTGTATTAGTTACTTTTCTTCTGCTGTGATAAAACTCCATGTCCAAAGCAATTTACAGAAGAATACGTTTTATTTTGGTTTACTATTCCCGATGTATGAGTCTGCCATGCTAGGAAGACATTGCAGCACAGGCAAGGCATGACAGCTAGAGCAGGAAGCTGAGAGCACATATCCTCGGACCACAAGCAGAGAGCAGAGAGAGAAAACTCAAAGTAAACAGACTGTAAAATCTCGTAGTTGTCCTCTAGCTATGAGCTAGGTTCAGCAAGGCTTCTGTTCCGAAAGAGCATGGGCAATTAACTGGGTTTAAGGGTTATACTCAGGATTACACGAGAATGTTTCTTTTTCCAAGCCTCTCAACACATACGCTGACCCTGTTCCCATTGGTAGAATGGTAGGGCAAACCCTGACTTATTAAAGTTGCAATAAAACACTGAATACATAAATTAAAGTCTTCATTGAGAAAAATAAAAGTTTAATAAAAGATGAGAGAAAGGGCAGCGTTTTGGCCCACACTCTAACAGTACGTGTTGCTTCGCTTTGCTCTGTTTAGCGATGCTCCATTGGCTGATCGACTTAACCTCACTGAGAAAAGACATGATAGGTTATACAGCCACAATAAAAGGAACGGAATGGGGAAAACATTAAGATTTTTCCCTGAGTACGCCCATGCTATTTATGAATCTAGGTTCTGTCAAGTTAACAGTATTAATTGTCACAGAGCTGAAAGTGCCCCATCACACACTCAGTGACACTGTTGAAATGAGCTAGAGGCTTTATTCCCGGTTCTGCGTCTAGGCCTCCAGTTTTCAATTTCTAGTTTCCAGTAACCAGCATCAAAGATGTATTCTTGCCTTGCCTTCCCCTACTAATTTAGGTAGGTTCACATCTTCTACATACCCATTTTGTATTTATCCCCTTTAATTCCAATACCTTAATTATTATAAGTTATTGAATTGCTTGATGTGGATTTTTTATGCTACAAAACCTGGAGGTCTGACTTTGAATCACTGAATATGGGCACATGAAGATCACCTTCAGAGTAAGTGTGCACAGTCACTGCAGGCTGTCAACCTAAAAGCAAAAGGCTGTGCACTTCAAACCTTATCCTTCCACTCAAATCATCTTTCCAAATCAGATTTTTTTATTGTGTTTAAGAAAAACAGCAGAGAATTCCCAAGTCTCCAATGTCAGCTCCTAAAGTAACTAGAAAACCTGCCAAATATGACCTTCTTAAACAACATATCTTTCTATTTTCCAGAGGAAAACTGCAAAGATAAAGTCTCTGCTGCACGTAGTACCTAATTAAACAATTGTAAGAAAGCTGAGAAAGGTCAGGTTGTCAAAAATCATTGCTATATCTTTCCTGGATTGTATTTAAAAACTGATTGCAGCAAAGAAAATAACTCAGTAAGAAGAGTGAGAGTGGAATAGCAAGTGAGCTCAAGGGGCAGACTTTTGCCTGGCATGGATTTGAAAACTTCAAGATAAAAGTTTAGGAAATAAAGCATAGGGGAATGAAAAGAAGAACATATGTGGTTAGAGAAAAAAACAACTAATATTAATATGGAAAAGAGCTTTAATATGCCTCCTTTATGGGGGAGTAATACAAAATTACACATGACAGTTCATTGACTTAACTTTTTTCCTATTTAATTTAAGGAATAAATGGAATAGGTCCATAAAATAATCTTGGACATGTAATTATGGGTGACTGCCAGAAAAGTCACCCATAATTACATGTCCAAGATTAAGTAGTTAAGGGGAAATCAGGTATTTCACCCCATAGAAATAGCGTGTTCTGTGGGGAAAATATTGGTAGTCACTGCTGCATACTCAGAACCCCTGAGCATGCATGTGTATTTGAAGCGCCTTCAAATGTGTCTTGCTTCTGTTGTACTTCTCTCTGTCATATGAACTGAAGTGAGGGATGTATAAAGAGCGAACACAAACACACACACACAAAAGCATGAATCCCTTGCTCTAAATTAAGAGCTTCTGCCTTGAGAAAGAGGAAAGATGAAATACTATTTTCTTTCTCAAATCTACTTTTTTTTAAAATAACATTAGCCATGAATCCACTAGGAAATGCTGAGGGGTGGCAGTTAGCATGTGAGTACAGTTTTCCGTTCAGTAAAAATTGGTCTGTTTCTCTCTGAGGATGTGGTGTAATCTGAAGAAAAAGGTTCATGGCTTCTGGAAATGAACTGTCTGTGCTTTTTAAAGTCAGATAGAGTATATATATTTTAGTAGTTCTTTAGGAAGACAGATCTATGTAACGATGAAATGATACAAAAGCATAAGTCCCCCAAATAGATGAGTATGTGTTGTGTTGGAGTGTGTGTCTGTGTGTGTGAGTGCGTGTATGTGTGTGTGTATGTGTGTGTATGTGAGTGTGTGTGTACGTGTGTATGTGTATGTGAGTGTGTGTGTCTGTGTGTGCACGTGTGTCTGTGTGTGTATGTAAGTGTGTGTATGTGTGTATGTTTATGTGTGTGTATGTGAGTGTGTATGTGTACATGTGTATGTGAGTGTGTGTGTGTGTGTGTGTATGTGAGTGTGTGTGTGTGTGTATGTCTGTGTGTGTGATCAGACTATTTTTTCATTCAAACTATCACCAATCCTTGGCATCATTTAATATGCATAAGCCAAAATATAATAGAGTTTATAACGTGCAACAACAAAGTAGTACATTTTTATTACTCTGACAGGTGAGAAATCTGCCTTTCCCCTCAACCTTGAGCATGGTTTAGATACCATCTCGCCATGAAAAACTGACAAGATACTTGAAGTGTGTCAATGCAAGCTTAATTGCGATTTGTTGTAATTTCTGCTCAAATTCCTCCCAGACACAGTTGATTTATTTTGCAAATCAGTGCATCTAGAGGCTGTACTGTGTCGCATTATGGGCCTTTGATACAGAACCTTTGTTTTATAACAGGGAAAATAATTAGCTTTTGGACAAGCCTGAGTTGCCATGTCGGGTGCTATCTGCGGTGCTGAAAGAAATTATTAGCGTTGAGCTAATGAAGGCACTCAGCCAGGCTCTGCCACCTTACTAATTTGTCTCTTTGGGATTTTTGCAAAATTAAAAATGAGATAAGCACAAAATTGAATGAATTTCATAAGAAAAAGAATGAATTCTTTTAAAGAATTTGTTGAGGACCCATTAAAGCTGAGTTTAAGTAAAATTATCATTTGCCAGTTTGTCATTTGAGCATTGGTTTCTGTAGGGTCAGAACGAAACACTTTAAGCATATTTTAATTAACATCTGTATCTGAGATATCGAAGCTTTGTTTGAAATTATCAGCAAGTTGCAGTGTCAGCAAGCACCACGAGTTAAATAAGGATCTAATTTCAGCCTACCCACTTTGAGACTGCCAAGTCAATTTACATTAAAGGCAAATTTATATGATAAGTAGAATTAAACTAGAGATAGTTCATTTTGAAATGTAATTCTTGGCCCAGAGTTACCTATGCCTTCATTCGCTCTCCTCAGAAACTGTTAAAAGGTCTGGTGGTAAAGTAACTGCGACTTCCTCTGAGTTGTTTGCATTATGATGAGGAGCATATTTAACTTGATGCTGGTTAGGGGTGCTAAGACTCAGTCCTAAGCAAAATCAACACAAGGTGGACACATTATATTGTTATTAGGTATAAAATAGCACTTAGGTATACAAGATAATCTCAAAGCCATGATGCTGAGAAAAATAAATAATCATGTTAAATTAACCTTCATGAATAAGAGTGAGGTTCCATCTCGCTTCATTTCTGTTCATTTTAAATCCAGCATTAGCTTTTCTGGCACATAATTTTTCATTGTTTGCTGAACACAGCTCTATTAGAATGATTCACTGTCTTTAATATTAGTGATTATGGTACATTTCAATTACACAGTGTGTTTTATAGTCTGTTGTATTACTCTCCATATCCTTGCTATTTTACTCTGCTGGAAAAGATTAAATGCAACAAGAAGTTGGATTTTGAGGGTAGGAAAGAACCCTTGTAAAATCTGAGAAGGTAAGGTGGAAAAGGGTCCATATATAAATTAACTTCATAAATTTACAAGGTAGAAAGATGGAGTTATGTCACATTTTTATGTCACTTAGCATATAGTTTAGCAATTTGTATCATATAGTTATAATTTAAATATAAATTCGCATCACTCTAGTGGTGATATAACTTACATACATTTTAGAGATTTTTTTTTAAAAAACTGTGTATCTGCATGTGTGTCTATTTGCTTAGGTTCCCGAGGAGTCAAGAAGAACTGGAGTTATAGGAGTTTGTAGGCAACCTAGGCTCTGGGAACTGAACTTCACAAAAGTAGTATATTCTCTTAACCACTGAACCTTCTCTTCACGCTCTTCAAACTTTTCATCTCAAACATCTATTCTGAAGAACTTGATAAAAACATGTGACCATAATACCGTTCTAGTTAATAATAAAATATATCTACTCTCTTTTAATGTGCTTTTTCTATAGACCCCTGGTAATTTTTCATATCATTTTGAAATTCTATAACTTTATATAAATGGAATAATAAAGAAATATATTTTCAGGTCCTTACATGTATAAATCAGATTCAGGTTATTGGACTTGCAACGTGTCTTCTAGTTCAGATACCATCATGTAAATATTATATAATTTGATGATTCATTCATAAATAAAATTTATGTTGATTTTGGTTTTGTGGATTTGAACAATTGAGTTCTTAGTAGAGGGATATATGTTTTCATCTATTTTGATAGCTAGGATTTCAAATTCTAACTCATTTGCTAAGAATGTTGTTAATTATATAAAAAATATATTATTAAATACAATTTTCAATTCTTTCAGTTTCATATATTCCTAGCTATTATGATACATTATAATCAACATTCAATATTACCAAACTCTTTAATATTAGTTGTTCCTGTAGTTTGATTGTACTTTTCTGGGATTTCAAAATTAGTTTCATTAATAACTATTAATACTTATTTTGTGATTTCTCTTGAAGTTCTGTGTTGGGGCCTAAACATATGGCTTAGAAGTTAAGAGCACAGTTGTAGATTACTCTTTTTTTCTGGGGGGCTGGGGGGAGTTGAGACAGGGTTTCTCTGTGTAACAGCCCTAGCTATCCTGGAACTAGCTCTGTAGACCAGGCTGGCCTCGAACTCACAAAGATCTGTTTGCCTCTGCCTCCCAAGTGCTGGGGTTAAAGAACAGTGCAACCACCGCTCAGCCTTGTACATTGCTCCTAGAGAGGATCACAGTTTGCTTCCTAGCACTCATGCCAGGCAGTTTTGTTACTGCCTGCAAGTCCAGTTCCAAGGGATCAAATGCCTTTTTCTGGTGTCTACTGGCATTCTCGTGTGCACACACACATATACACACACAAATAAATAAAAATAAAAAAATCTGTTTATATAAGTTCCCATATGTGTAGTTGTTTATTTGTTCTATTGAGTTATAGAAGTGTTCATAATATTTTCCATTGATGAAAGAGTTCACTCCAACATTTTCCACAATTTCAAGTTTTTTGAGGGTTCATTAAAACGTTTAAATTTTTAAATGAACTCTAACATTTAATGTGTTATCATTGACTATTCTTTTCTATACTAAGAAGACTTGGTCTGCTCCAAAATCTTAAATATTTTCCCATTAATTTCCTCACATTTAGATGTATATTTTTAGCAGTGAAACCTCACTACCATTTATGTAAATTCTTATCTAGTCTTAGGTTGCTAAGAGTTTTTCTTATTGAAGAACACCGACTTTCATCACACAATTTCTTGCATCTCTTGGGAAGTTTATCTGAATTTTCTCTACTCTATTAATACGGTAATTGTGTTGAATCATTTACAAATGCCAAAGAAAGCCTTCTTCCATATACTCTCTCATCTTCTTCATACATTGTTAGGATGGGTTTGCCACTTGGACCAGTATTTTCCTGTCTCTATTTTGAGTAGATTTTTGATTTGCTTTTCTTGCAATGTGTTGGTGTGTTTTGGTTTCTTTTTTCAATTATTTATTTTCTCAAAGCAGGGTTTCATGTAGCCACTTAGGTTAAATTGAATTTGTGCCTCATGCCCCTGCTTTTGGCTAAGATTTGATTTGCAGGCCAACACACCCAGCATTTGGAGGTGCAGAATACAACTCAAGGCTTCCTATATGTGTAGGCAAGCACTCTATGACCAAAGCTGCTTATTCAACCTGTCTGTCATTATCTTGATGAAATCATAAATTTTGAAAACAATACTTTCTAGTTTACTAAAATAATTTTCTTAATAAAAACATTATATCAACATTAAATTTTTGAGAATATTCATCCATGTAGACTTACACGAAAAACCATCCCTGTTTTCTTTCTCAGAAACATTTGAGTGAAATATTAGTTCTCTTTATTTTGTATTAATATTTTCTATTTTTGCTTGGGTGCAAATTTATAATTTTGTTCTTCTAATTAGTTTATCCATTTCATGTAACTTGATAACTATTTTTGGCTGAAATTATTTACAATATTTTCTTATTTTTTATTTAAGGGGTTTGTGACCTGTGTTGAGATCTTTCTTTCATTTATTTCTGCTATTGTTTGTTCTTATTTTTGACTCTTTTGAATACCATTATTCTCCTTATGTTATTTACATTTTAAAAAAGCCAATTTAAATTTTATAGGTTTTATTACTTTTAGATTTACGAATATTCTGTTTTCATTAATTTCTATTTTATTCTTTGCTTTCTCTATTAATTTATTATACTGGCTTGCGTTAATGTCCCCCTAAAGTTTATATATGGAGGCTTTTAGGTCAGGTATGATAGCCTGGTAAAAGCCCTTGTCCCCAGCCTGGTTACCTGAGTTCAGTTTTTGGAACCCACATTAGAAGAAGAGAAGCAATAACATAGAGTCTTCACTGACCTACACATGCTTGGTGAGCCATGTGCATCACCCCTACATACA
This sequence comes from Dicrostonyx torquatus, assembly GCA_028555095.1. Classification (NCBI taxonomy): domain Eukaryota; kingdom Metazoa; phylum Chordata; class Mammalia; order Rodentia; family Cricetidae; genus Dicrostonyx; species Dicrostonyx torquatus. The sequence continues at coordinate 5,924,961 of JAQHUG010000059.1, forward strand.
CTCATATCAATACACACAAAGTAATATTAAATTTATAAAATTAAACTACTTAAAGGCATGCAAAATATGGTACTTATGTAAAGATGTGGGCTTTAAAGTGATAGTGCCTCATGGAAAGTCTTTTGAACTTTAATTACATTATCTTTGAAAGAGATTAAGATCAATTTCTCTCAATATTGATCTACTTCCTTGCTAATCGTGGAAGCACTCACTACAACAAGCATTCATTTACCTTGTGCAGCTAATCCAGGTGGTCCAAACCATAGGAACATATAATATTCAACATTGCCATTTAGAACCAAGAGCAAAAAAGAATTCCCTCTTTCTTCATGAGTAACCTTGCCCAGCATTACATTATAGTGATGATAACTGAGTAATGAAACTATTTAAACAACTGATATTAAAAACTTCTTTACTACCACAGATATGTAAAGACATGATTTCTGTTCTATGCATTCTATATCTGTAATTCAGATAATTTTACTTTGCTTTTATTTCCTTTATGTCTAAAAATGTTTAGACATCACTTGTTTGTCTTCAATTTCCATCTATTTGTGGAATTTCAGAATATTTTTGTAGTTGATGACATATTAATTCTACTACCATCACAGCATACACTGATATTGAGATTTATTTATATACTTTTTCAAGACTGTGTAAGGAAATAAATGTGAATTTTGAAATTTACCAAGTATAATTCATTATCAAGTTGGTCAATGTTTCATAGAATTATTTAATTGTTATTTATTTTTATTCATTAAATATGTCTTAACTTTCTCAGAAAAAGTATTGAAATCTGAAAAATTAATTAGATATTTATTCATTTTTTTCTAATAATTATTGGTATATTTTGTATTATATATAGTTCTTCATTAGGTAAATTGATGTGTTTTTCAGAACACACTATGAAAAAAGGACTATGTTCTCAAATTAAAAAAAAAACAACTCGATTCTGATGTTAGTCCACCCAATCCAGTTTCTTTACACTTAGGGTTGCTTGAGATATTTTGTAACATAATTTTACTTTTAAATCAACTATAACTTAATTGCTTAACATCTTCTTTGAGACTGCATTTAGACATGTCTTACATTTAAGGCTTGCTTGAGGTATTTGCATCATAATGTTACTTTTGAATCAATTGTAACTTAGTTGCTTAATGTCCTTTTGTAGTATTCTTTTAGACCAGTCTTTTGTCGTTAACAACATCTTTTTAATTACTTTTTAGTCAAAATTCACCGAATATAATTATTGAGTTTAAGAGACTTATCATTTTCTTGTTTGCCATCAGCCCCCCTTCTTTTTTCTTGTTTTCTTGTTTTATAAGTTTTATGTATTTGTTTATCTGATTTGATTTATTGTTTATTGGAAATAAATAAGTTATACACAACTCAGCATAAACCTTTGATAATTTTCCTCAGTTGCTCTAATACTTACAGTGTGTATTTTTCATCACAACTTATATTTTAAATTAAAATTTTACCAATTAACACATAAGAAACATTTTGCAACATAGTTTCATTTCTTCCTGTCTGTGCTGCATGGTATTCTTCACACATACACACACAATTCACACATATATGTAGTGTATGTGCTTGATGGTAACATTACACATTGCATGAATATCTTCTAAAGATATCAAAAAGTGAAAATTATTTCCCATTTTCTGAGGGATTTATTATTGGAATACTTCACTCCTTTGTTTAAATTTATTTTTCCTTCTGGTATTCTTTTCATTAAATCTAGAAAATTTGCTCTATATTTCTTTAACTATTATGAATCTACTTGGAAATATATTGTGAAAACTATATAAACACACACACACACACACACACACACATATATATATATAATATACATTTATCTATTTTAAACAAATAAATACTGTGTATGATTATGCAATTGTGCACGTGTGATTATTCACATACAAATAAAACAAAAACTAGAAAAACAGAATCACTCAATACAAAAAAAATTAGGAAGATGAAGAACTAAGGCAAGCCGTATTTTAACTCATCTATTTAGTGGAGAAAGGTGTGTCACAGAATATCTGGAGGGCAGAGGATAACTTCTCATTAGTGTGCTTTCTGGGAAGGGAACACATGTCTCTAATCTTCCAAGGGTAGCCATTTTCTGATCACCATTCAGTATGTATAAGTCACTAATTCACTGTCCATGTTTTTAAATACTTTTTAAACTAAACTTCTATTAGGTTTATCTTTCTCCTTGTGTAGTCTGTATTTATTCTCTGAAACAATCAAAAAAATAAAAATAATTTTAAAAGAATATTTTCTTTCTAGTATTCATGTAGACAATTGATTTCTAGCTTCTATTAGATATTTTGGGTTTATACATTTGTGAGTATATGTGATTATTCTGACTTAGGTGCATATGATTCTTCTATTCTAGGTATTCCATCGTACATGAAACACTTGAGTCCTTGCTTTAAAAAATAGTTTATGTTATTCCCTTTCTTTCATGAGTGTAACTGTCTATCATATAAAGTGATAATATAGTAAACAGTGATTTTACCACCTAAGTAATAAATTGTCATCAGAGCATTATTCTATATTTTAGGACATTTGCCCACCAGAACTTACATTTGGATTTTTTCTCCACTAAACTTTAAATTTCATGGTCTTTTTTAAATTTATAATGTCCTAAGGAAAATTCCCATGAACAATTATCTCAAGTATCATATAGTCTCCATACCTTTTTCTTTCTTTTCTTTTCTTTCTTTTTTTGTGGTAAGTTATCTAGTAGCCCAGCAGGCCTTGGACTCCTCATATTTCTCTCCTCAACATTGCTTGAGTGCTAAGTGCAGTGAGTCTGTGCATGAACAACAAACCCAATCTTTATTTTCTCTTTTTATTCTTTTGGGTATTTATCACAGAAATCTGATCAAAGATATGCATGCTCTAATGTTGTGTGACATCTGCAGCCCCAAGATTTTCCTTAAAGAATTATTTCTATATTGGTTAATATAGAATTTTTTGTTAAAATATTTATTTATTTATTTATTTATTTATTTATTATGTATACAATATTCTGTCTGTGTGTATATGCCTGCAGGCCAGAAGAGGGCACCAGACCTCATTACAGATGGTTGTGAGCCACCATGTGGTTGCTGGGAATTGAACTCAGGACCTTTGGAAGAGCAGGCAATGCTCTTAACCACTGAGCCATCCCTCCAGCCCGGTTAATATAGATTTAAGACAGGATTAAATAGCTTTCATTCTTAATTAGTGACTTGTTTGATGTCTTAGTAGAAAACTTTGGTAACTAAGAGATGGATATTTCACTTATCAAAATACCTATTTCCAAACACTTAGTAACTTCTGATCCTTGTCATTTCTCACTTTCCCACAGGTTAATTAATAATACAACATTTGTCTTCTGCTGTAACAATTTTCTATTGATATTCCACTATATGCATTTATAGTGCATCCCTATTTTTCCATTTACCATTTTCTCTGTAACCTGTACCCAAAAATGCTACCCAATTCACCCTTGAATGTTATTGTCTTCCTTCTTATGGCAGAAGGTCTGCAATAATTTGTTTTTTATCTACTTCTTTTCAGCAACCTTTGGAAATGTTCCTTCCTAACAAAGCTGAAACAATTTTAGGAGCCCATTTGATCACATATCAACTGCTTTTTCAAGGTTAGGAAATATTTCAAAACTGCCATTTCACACATCTCATAACACTCTACATTTGCTTTGTGCCCAACTAGCATTTTAGAACTAGTTACTTTGTCAAGATCTAAAGTGACCTCATCATTTTTTAATGTACCAGAACAATATACCATTCACCCTTCTATACCCTCAAAAGACAAATCTGCCCATTCTCCCATGACTCCATTGCTTGAAGTTCCATTCATCAAAGAGAGATAGTTCTGGTGCACTTTTTGTCAACTTGACACAAACTGCTGCCATCTGGGTAGAGGGAACCTCAATTGAAAGAATACCTCCAGCCAGGCAGTGGTGGCGCACGCCTTTAATCCCAGCAATTGGGAGGCAGAGACAGGCGGATCTTTGTGAGTTCGAGACCAGCCTGGTCTACAAGAGCTAGTTCTAGCGCAGGCTCCAAAGCCACAGAGAAACTCTGTCTTGAAAAACAAAACCAAAAAAAAAACAAAACAACAACAACAAAAAAAAACAAAAAGAAAGATAGAATACCTCCATTGAATAATCACACCTATTAGCAAGACAATGGGTGCATTTTCTTGATTAAAGACTGATGTATAAATGCCCAGTCAACTGTGATCAGTGCCACTTCTGATTAGGTGGTCATGGGTTGCTTAAGAAAACAAGCTAAATAAGCCACAGGGAACAAACCAGGAAGCAGTATTTTGCTCTATAACCTCTGTGTCAGTACCCCCCTTGAGCTCCTACCCTGATTTATTTGACCTGCAATATGTAGGTCAAATAAAAGTTTTTGTTCATGTATTTTCTTTAACCATCCTTTTTTAAACAAAAATAAAAAGCAAGTCTAGGCAATGTTGAATACAGATTAGTGTTAACGTTATAGGCAATGGTTGATTTTGAGTAAACTAAATATATATCATTCAATGATTACTTAATTCCTGAGGATTGAAGCTGAAGGTAGCTGACAAGGAAAAGAGTATGACAGAAAATATTCCTTGGGCTCTTTCATTCACATAAAAAATTAACCTTAATTCAATCAACATGTGCTATTGTATAGGTAATTACATTGAGAATTAATTTATATAAATCTGATATCATCTAAATTATTGGTAGAGATGGGAAAATTAGGAGCTAGACAGCTGAGGTTCAGAATGCAAATAAGTAGTAGAATTTTGTCTTTTTATCTTCCCTAAGTATCATGCTTCAGTAATCTTTCTACATTTTTTAAAAGAAGTTATCTTAATTTATGTGACATTATTACTACTTGATTTGCTGTCTTACAATGAGCTTACAACAAACTAAAATCATTAGTTTTGAGATCAGTTTTGGTCCTTCAGCTGAGAGATAACTAATGATTGAATGAATACATATTAAAGTCATTTGAATGCAGAAACTTCTAAGACCTTACATCAACTGCAATTGAGCATAGTCTTCAGAGTATAGTACTCTCTTTAGAAATTCTGTCAGGAAAAGGGTTTGTTGATTGTTGATATTCCCTCATAGAAGCAGGGGATGGGAAGGGTTATTTGGCCCTCACCTGAGACTCTAGCCACTACTCCCAGACATGTATATAAAATTCAGCACAATTTGAACATGTTCTCAGGCTCTCTGAGGGAGATAGATTATACAGATGGGAAAGGCAGTTGAAGTGGGCTCCGTTTTTTGTGGCTATGGTAATGACAACAGCCATCTTGGGAGAGAAAATTTCAGCATGGGTGCTTTGGTGTCATCCATGCTCTCATTCCTTTCTTAAACTCTGTAAGTAATACTTGTGATCTCAATTGATTCCTGAGAGGGAACTTTGGTTTGTTGTTTGTGTCTTAGAGGACAATAGGTGCTTACGTCTATCCAGAAATCCAGGAAAGGTTTTCTCACATAACCAATCTTACCTTAACCATTCAGCATATCAACCTTATCATTATATTTTAATTGTCTCTTCAGCTTTACATTTCAGTTCAATTTCCTTTTCTTTTAAAAATATCATAGCCATTTCTCCTTGGAAAAACTCAGTCCTTTATATTCTATCAGAAATACATAGCTAACATAATATTTGTGAAAATATGAAATTGTGGCTACAGGAATTAGGCTTCATTTTAGATCCAAATCAAATTTTCTGGTCTTTGCCCTATGTATGTGATATTTTTATCGTTGAGCCTTACATTCAACATCTTAAGAGACAACCAAGAACAGCAACAATATCTTATATTGTTTAGGAGTCAGTAGAAAACCCTAACCAACAGCTCCATTGGCAATTTCTTATTCTTGGTACTTGGATTTTTATATCTCTTTTGGGTCATATTGTCAGTCCAATGGTATAACTTCAAGATTCCAAAGGATAGAAGTAAATAGCAGTCCTATAAAAGTTGTGATGCCAATGAAATATAAGAAAGACCAGCATGGAAAGCATCCCTGAAGTTTCTATAGAGGCACTCATATATTGGGGGTAAATATGAAATGAATAACTTGATTTAAGGCATTCCCAATAGGAAAGAAATTTTTGGTATTGAAAACCTGGCCAACTATCCATGGCTAGTGAGGTCATATATCTTAAAGGAGAATCTACCACCATCACTTTACTGTTTCAGCAGGATTACTAACTGTATTCTAAAGCTTATCCATATTTACATAAATAAATGTCACTTTTACCCCACATCAGAGAAACACTTTTTTTTGCTGAAAATGGACATTACAGAAAAACATAACATGTTACAGTGCAGAGATCAATAGCTTATGTGGGGCCATCAGCAGCACAAATACTACACCTGTGGCTCTTTGAACATCCCAGTAGAGAGGACAGAAAGATTGTAAGCACCAGAGAAAGATTGTGTCTCCTAGAAACAACAAGGATGATATATCTCAACAATATGGCTGTCTACCTAGGCTTTAATAATGAAAATATCACTGGGTATGGTACCATGGAAATGCAAAATCTCTTGGGATCACATGCATAGGAAAAGAACTTTAGACAACATTGGAAGATAGAAAATTAGCCTCTCTGCAGGATGAATTTCCAAATTAGTTATCTAATAAAAAGGGATCAGTCTTGAAATCATATATAGACAAGTCAACTGCATGGACTTGAGAGTTTCTATTCATATGTGTATGCATACATATATGTTACAATAATAATCAAAATTATGCTATCAATTTGAAAAGGAGTGACAGAAACATGGGAGGAGTTGAGCAGAGGAAGCAGAGACAGAGCTGGATAAAGAAAAGAGAAGGAGGGAAGTATGTAATTATATTTTAAATACAAAATTTTAATACAAAACTAATACATAACTGAATTTAAGATTCAAAACAAACTGATATGAAAGCCAAAAATTTACCGAAGGCGGAGGAAATGATTCAGTTTGTAAACCTTTTTAGCATGAGGTTCCAAGTTTGATACCCAAACCAGCCTAAGAAAGTCTAGTTGGGTGTGCACACTTGTAATCCCAGGACTGGGTAGGCAGAGACTGTTGGATCCTAGGGCCTGCTTCACAGTCCATCTAATATCTTGGCAGGTTTCCAGTCAATGACAGACTTTGTCTCAAACAAAAGGGAAACATAATCCGAGGATTTTCTTTCAAAGTTGTCCTCTGACTTCCAAATGAACAGACACACAAGTGAACACACATTTAAGTACATGTGATCTTGTACACAAACATGCCTGTCTAGTTTGGTGAACCAGGAAGTAGGCCAGGGTTAATTAAATGACAATGGGTGACAGATCACTTTACTCAAAAGCATGGAAAACTCAAAGAGAGATTCATCACCAAAATGTCCACCCACACCAGCTGGGATGAAGACTTCCTAGAGCTCTCTGAACAACTTGAAGGCAGCATCACTGGTAGGAAAACTTGTTCTGGATAGCAATTATCAGTGTTTATATAAACTTGGATGGACCTTGCGGCCTCTATAAGTATCAGAAGCTACCATGGCCTTCTCTGGCTGGTGGTCCCTGTGGCGTTTCCTCCACCCGTCCAGCACTTACAGTTTGTGCTGCTTCTCCAGCCAGCTATCACTGCAACATTTCTTCCCCCGCCACAGTTCACGGCTTACAACTGATAGCTTACTACTTATTCTGACTAACAACTCTCGGAATAGCTTTAATTGTCCTTAATAAGTGCTCTTGTTTTAAAAAGCATACTTACTAGTGTCTAAGTAGGAGACAGCATGCAAAACCGGAGCAAATGATCTCAGAGAAGCTGGTGGGAGGTTCTCCTCTGCATCCCTCTGCCATTTGGCTGCAACTGCAACACCTGCTGGCAAATAAAGTTTATTATACCTATCCCAATTCACCATAATTACCTAAGGCAGGTAAGATTTGAGAGTTATATGATGACTAACAGTATTACCATTCAGAAATTTAAATAACCATTTTGCTTACACTATGGATGGTACACTAAAGGCTTATGTGATTTTCCATCCATTTATTTGAATTAGTTTTGTTTTTCATATTGTATCATTAAGAAAATGGTTTGATAACAGAGCAAAAAATGAGGCACTATTAGAAATGATACAGTCTTTACAGACTAATAATGAATAGCTAACTGAAAAAATTAATAATATTGAAAGGGACAACATTAATTTGACAGAAAAAAATCCAATCAGTGTTAAAGGGTATTGAGATATTATCTGAAAGAAATTGTGCTGATGAATTTAACAATTGAAATCTGTTGAAAAGTTTATGATAGATTACTGGATAAGGTATCTTTTCAGGAAGACAATATGCTTGCCATCAAAGTTGTGTCCAAAAATGAGACACTATCTTTACTATAAAAATTCATATCTTAGAATTATCAATGAAAGCATTAAAATAGAACCCTGGAAAGGAGATTTAGGCTTTACAAAAGGCAGTGGTAATATTTGAAAAGACTGAGGAAATTATCAAAATTGATAGCAGGAGAGAAGGTACAAAGACAGGATTAACCTCTCCAGTATGTACCAGAGTCTGAGATGACATACCCAGAGTTTTAGCTACGTATCCGGTAATAACTTCTAAGAAGCCATTTGCCACTCTAAGGTACACAAAGAATTTAAATGGCAATCTACAGATAAGAGTGATCTGAAGGAAATTAAACAAGCAATTACTTATGGCCTGAGTGTACCTTTTGTTAGGGAAATGGTGAAAAGTGGGCTCTAAGCAATAAGACCACCCCACATGATTGGCTTCAATTAGACTCAGCAGTCTTAGATGATGAACCCCAGCTTCTATGACAATGTTGTTGATGAAAACAGTCAAAAATTCTAGAACAAAGGGGGTTGAAAATTCCCAAGATCAAATAATTGGCAAGGGCTATTACCCAGACACTGAGGACCAGGCTCTCTACAACAAACGTACCTTGTCCCTGTATAGCACAGCAGCTTTAAATGCTTGAGATAGAATTCAGGATCTAGGAAAGAAAATAGCAATATATAACAGGGTTAAGCAGGGACAGAAAGAACCATTCAGTGACTTTTTACAAAGATTAACTAAGGCTGTTTAAGTAGGGGTAACAGACCCAGAAGCTAGTTGAATACTTATTGAATACTTTTGAAAATGTCAACTTAAAATGCAAAGTGATCATTGGGCCTGTAAAGGTAATATCAGCACCAATAGATGAATGAATCTTTTTTACTATATTAATTAAAACACTGCTTTGCCCATTAGCTGTAGCTTCTTATTGACTAACTTTAATATCCCAATTTAACCCATTTCTATTAATCTGTATATCACAATGAGGTCGTGGCCTACCAGCAAAGTTTCAGCATGTCTATCTCCAGCAGTGGATCCATGGCATCCTCCAGATGAACGGATCTTACATACAATATTGAGACATTTGACTATAGTATTGAAACTTGGATAGGAGAAGCAATTTCCAATGATATGAGGAGACACCAAAATGCCAAACATTTTAATTGTGATAGAATAGGATATCTGAAAAGGTATTATAGACAGGAGCTTTCTAGAAATAATGTCATCTCTAGTAATGGCAAGAATAAAAAGTCTCAAATGTCTTGAATATGTAAGAGAAGTGATAAAGGCCCACATTGGACCAATGAATATAGGCCAACAAAAGACAGACATACCTGATACCACTGGGAAATTCCTTGGGGGTGTTCTCTCACAGGCTCCCATGTCAAATATGGACCAGTCATTCCAGCCTTGTGGAGAACATTCTCATCAGAAAAAAATTAAAAATCCAGTGCTTGCTGTAAAAAAACCATACTTGTCTGGATGATAGAATAGATGTAGAGGATGAATCAAAATCTCCAGTAGGAAATAGAAAACATATATTTTGGCAGACTCTCTACATGATTAATGACCAAAGCTCAGAATTTGCATAAATAACATTGTAATTGAGGGATGGCTGGTTACGGGTGCAAATGTGAGTATCATTACTCCAGAATCTTGTCATTTGAACTGGCCTCTTCAAGAGGCAGATGTTCACTTTCAGAGAATTGGAATCTTATCTCCTCTGTCTTCTCTATTGCCAAAAAGATGGTCTCTCATAGTTATTGATTTAAAAGATTGTTTCTAAACTGTAGGAGGGTCCGTCTTTATTTCTGTGCTTTGATTAGTTAAATAAAGACTCTGCCTGGCTTGTAAGATAGGTCAGCCCTTAGGTGGGCGGAGTAGACAGAACGGAAGTTCTGGGAAGAGAGAAGGAAGTGAGTCAGTCGCCATGAGGCTTCCATCAGAGATGGATGCAGGTTAGACCTTTCTAGTAAGTTACCCACCTCATGGTGACATACAGACTTTTATAATGGGTTAGTTTAGATGTGAGAGCTAGCCAAGAAAAGGCTGGAGATAATGGGCCAGGCAGAGTTTAAATGAATATAATTCTCATGTGGTTATTTCGGGCATAAGCAAGCAACCAGCAGCTGAGCGGGCCGGTGGCTGGGGGCTGGGAGCCAGGCGCTGGGAACATAACCCACACCTCCTCTCCTCCTATTTACAACACTAAACTATACATTTTCAAGAAAAGACCAGAAAAATTTGCCTTCACAGTGCCTACTTATAATAATTCTCAGCCTTCTAGGAGATAGCAATGAACCATCCTCCCATAGCAAATGCTCCAAAGTCCCATCCTGTGCCAATATTATGTAAGTCAGCCATTGGAAATAACATATAAACATTTCCTAAGTCTGTAATTTACCCTTACAACAATGACATTTTGCCATCTGACTCAGATTCAGAAATGTTAGAAAGAATGTTGGAAGCAGAAAAGATATTTTTTCAAAAATGAGATTACAAATTGTTTCTGAAAACAAATACAAAAAGGAGATTCAGTATATTACTTAGGTTATAAAATAAGTTTACAGAAAATTAGTACACAAAAGGAACAAATTAGGAGAGACCAATTACTGACTCCTAATTACTTTCAAAGACTGCTAGGAGACATTTCCAGTCTACGTCTATCTGTCGGGGTAACACCTGACCTAATAATTCATTTAAATAAAACTTTAGATGTTAGCAAAGGCTTTAATACTGGCAAAGAAATAAGAGCTGAGGCTGAGAAAGAATTAACATTTGTTGAAGAGAAATTATAGGAGGCTAATGATAGGGTAGCTCCAAATTTTAATTGCATTCTAGTCATACTGTCTTCCAGAATTTCTCCTACAGGAATTTTAATGGAAATAAAATATATTATCTTAGAATGTATGTTTTTACAACATAAACCATGAAAAAATTAAAAACTTATGTGGAAAAGGTCTCTGAATTAATTACAGAAGGAAAATTGCAACTTCGGCAATTAGCAGGTATAGAACCAGCAGAAATTACAGTGCCTTTTACTACTGATGAAATTAAAAAAAATATGGGAAGACAATGAGCCCTGGCAAAAAGCTTACCCTATTTTTTAGGAGAGATTAATAGTAATTATCCCAAAAGTGATAGAACTAACCTTATAAAGAGAAGTACTTAGATTCTTCCCTGAATTGAATGCTACATACCAATAACCACAGCCCATACATTTTAAAATGATGCAAATAAATCAGGAAAGTCAGGTTATAAATCAGAAGATTTAATTAATGTGGAACAAAGCTCTTATAATTCTGTCAAAAAGGCAGAGCTATATGCCATTTTCATAGAACTAAGGGATCTTAAAAAAAATCTCAATATAGTTATTGATTCTCAATATGCAGAAAGAGTTGTCTTGCATATTCAAACCACTAAATTTCTATCAGATGATACAGAATTTACTTCATTATTCATTCAGGCTTACTATATAATAAGAAAGAGACCTTGTCCCATATACATAACACATATTTTATCCCATACATGTTTGCTAGGTCCTCTAGCACAAGGTAATTGAGAAGTTGAAGGATTTTGATTGGAAGTGTGCTGAACGGCTCAGAATTTCATAAAAAGAATTATGTCAACAGCAAAGGTTTAAAGAAAGAGGTTTTGATTGCATGGCAACAAGCTAAAAAGATTATAAAGAGATGTTCTACTTGCTCTTTCTATAACCAAATACTGTTACCTCTGAGGAGTACTCAAACCTTAATATGCCTTATTTGGAACTAGTATAGGGTTATTTGATTCATGTTCCCCCCATCTGATGCATTCTGATGTGTTCTGTTTCACATATTCACACACATATACACCCCATGTACAATCTTGGTTATTGTATCTCTGTCTCTCTATTTCTCCTTTTCCCTGTCAAACATACACGCACATGTACAAACAAACAAAAAAAATTAAGTGTACACACATTATGGGTTTTTCCTTTTTTTACTAACAAATTGACAATATATCATGATTTTAAAAAATAGTACTATTACCATTTGTTGAATACAGCATTACAGATAAGTTGACCTAGTGGGAAAACTTTTTATTATTTCTAGTTTCTAATTATTTTTACATTATGTGCACGTGTGTGTGTGTGTGTGTGTGTGTGTGTGTGTGTGTGTGTGTGCAACGTGGTAAGGGCACATATGTGAGTGTTATCAACACACATTCCATTATTCTGGGGAGAGATTTTAACAAGGTGATGATACAAATGTATAATGACCATTTCTTGGAAACAAAAATTTAATTTTCTCTAAATACCATTTCCAAGAATGCTAAGGGCTTTACGAAAGTTTTAAAATAAAAGATGCAAAAAGTTTTGACTTCACAGGGAATTTTTAAAACATACTGTGGAAGTGTTAAACAGATAGGATACAGAATAGTGGAAGAGTCTGCCTTAGGCCTCGGGTGTTTTCTGATGTTATTCTGGGATGGTGCAAGCTAAGGGATCTGTTTTCACATTACAAAAAGAAATGATTTTACCTAGAAAACACAAGGATATCAAGGCAAAGGTTGGAATTAAATGACCTTATAAAGGCTAAAATTAATCCAAGACAATCTGGCTCCTGTCATAAGACATTCCAACTCCCCATAATCACAGAAGTCATAGTCAATCATCCTTGTAGAATTGTTAGCAAAAGTATGTCTTTTAATGATAGCATTAAATCCCAAAGGACATAAAGGAATACAAAAAGACCATGCTTATAGGAGGAAAATATTTTCTTTTAGAAAGAATTATTATGGCTAGCCTTATAGTGAAAAGAACATGTTATAATTTCTTTGGTAACAGGAAAATTAATAACTTGGTAAGATGACTTCTGTGATTTTGTAGTTGAGATACAAAAGAGGGAAAGAGAGGTTTCTTATAGGCTGTATTATAAGGCACATTTGATTAGTTCACTCTCCATAATTTTCTAGAAAAAAGTAAACACATAAATTTCTGCTACTGATATTGAGAATCTCCACAACTAAGACAAAAATCTTTATAATCAAATATAAAATAAATCTGACAGAACTTTAAACATTGGTAGTACAAAGATGACAAAAATATGATAGTGTCATGATGGAAAAAAATGTCAGTCTGATATAAGCAATAGAGCAAACTGTGATACAGTAGGTACTACTCATGCTTTGACAGAATTCTTTGTCCAGGTTCTGCCTTATATTCTATGGAGTGTGTGCCTCACAGAGTACACATGTGAATTACTTTGGAAACAAACTGGCCTTTTTTTTCCCTGATGTATCGCTCATAAAGAAGCAGAATCTCAAAACCTTCTTCTGGGAAAGTCAGATGAAGATGCATGATGATACGTTCTATGGTTTATTACTTTTTTGTTCTTTTTTACATTATTTATCTTCAGTTCATCTTTTGAAGTTATCAGTTCAAAATATAAAATCAATCATTAATAGGTGCAGTAGTTAATCTGAATTATATAGTAATCAAAGTACCAAACTTGAGTTGGAGTCTACTCAAATATGAGAAGGCATTTTATTGAATGATTTCTTTCCACATGCATATTACAAGGACACATTAGGGTTTGCAATTTAATTTTAATTACTCCACATGTGAAGTACTGCCTTGTTACCAAACACCAAAAAGACATGCTACGGGATAATGATTTTACCCTGTAAACATTTGTTCCTTGTACTTGTTTAATAATATGCTGATTGGTCAGTAACCAGGCAGGAAGTAGAGGTGGGGTGACCAGGCAGAAAGTAGAGGTGGGGCAATGAGAACAGGAGAATTCTGGGAAGAGGATTCTGCAGCCTGCAGTTGTGATCCAGACACAGAGCAAGCAAGAAAGATGTGACTGCTTACAAAGGTTAACATAGACAAGAATAATGAGAAAAAATAAGTTATAAAAGTTAATAAGAATTCTGGGCTACTAGGCCAACCAGTTTATAACTAATATAGACCTCTGTGTGATTTCTTTGGGACTTAATGACTGTGAGGACCAGGCAGGATAGAAACCTCTGTCAACAGAATGACACCCAATATGGGACAACCACATCTACATAAAACCTGAGAGAGCTCGGGAAGTAATTCTAGACAGAAAAGAATAGAGTAAAGCATGGTTTATTGATAGCAGCACTTTCTTGGGTGGGCTCTGCTTGCTAGAGGCAAGAACTCTCATTTAAGAGAGGCTTCCTGACTCAGTCCTAGCTGTAAAACCTTCCATCTCTTTTAAAAGGTCTTACCATAAAACACTTGAATGATGTTGTTGAAAAGCTGACCACATGCATTTTGGTCATGGCAGGACCTTGAAACACCATAGAGTTGTGGCAATAATCATGGCTCTAGTCAGTACATCTGGCTAGACTCTCAGAAAAAAGCTAAGGAATGGGCTGGATCCAGCCATCAAAGCCATGATTTTAATCCTAGCCATATCACTTAACAAATTAAAGACTTATGTGGTCAGAAAAAGAGAGATGTACAGTAAAGATATATTCAATGACAAGACCACTAAATGGTTTACAGTATCCTTAAAAATATGTGTAGACTTGTGAGAAAAGAAAAAAGTCCAAGTCCTTAAAATAAAAAAAAGAAAGAGTAGTTGGGTGTGGTGTCACCCACCTTTAATCATAGTACTTGGGAGGCAGGGACAAACAGGTCTCTGTGAGTTCAAGGTGTGGTGGCACACACCTTTAATCCTAGTACTTGGGAGGCAGAAGCAGGTAGAGCTCTGTGAGTTCAAGGACAGCCTGGTTTACAGAGTGAGTTCCAAGAGAAAGACACATAGAGAAACCCTGTCTCAAAAAGCCAAAAATAAAAAATAAAAATAAAAATATATAATATAAAGTAAAGATGGACAATACACAGAGAGTCTGGATACTACATGTTATGTTGTTTTTGAGTTGCTTGACAGCTGGGTAAGGAGCTGCTAAAAGACATATGCTGCTGGACTAATAAAACATACATATATGTAAATGCCTTGACTTCAAAATTGAAGTCAAAAGATATGTTACTTTGGAGAAGAGGTTTTGCTTTTGTTTCCACAGAAAATGAGAGGCTATGGATTTATTTTGGTCTAAGAGAAGCAAGGTTTGTTCAAGGAAGACCCTGTGAGAAATCTCCGATTGGAGTGGATGGCCCAGATGTCTGAGTTCTCCATCCAGAACAGCCTCCAGACTGCTGGTTGAGATGATCAAGCCTCACAGGATACTCCAGTCATGAATTGATCATAATTCTAAATTTTCTTAGGTCCCCATAAGATTATTAGTGCCCCCAATTCAACAGGAAGTAGCCTGAAAAACTACACATACATTCCCCAAAAAGTAGACTATGGATATTTTCCTTTGTTTAGAATGTTGGTTACAAGTTGTTACGGATAATGGTCAGGAGAAAAGCTAAACAAAGAATATTAGATTCAGAGATCTTGATCTTTAAAAAAGGCGGGGGTGGGGGTGCTGTAGGACAAAGGTTTTACCCTGTAAACATTTGTTTCTTGTACTTGTTTAATAAAATGATGATTGGCTGGTAGTCAGGTAAGAAGTATCGTTTGGGCCACCAGACAGGAAGTAGAGGCAGGACAATGAAAACTGGAGAATTCTGGAAAGAGGATTCTGCAGTCTACAGTCGTGATCTAGACATGATTCAGACAAGCAAGATGTGATTGCCTTGCCAAAAAAGGTACAGAGCCACGAGGTTAACACAGACAAGAATAATGGGCTAATATAAGTTATAAGAGTTAATAAGATGTCTGAGATACTAGACCAATCAGTTTTTAACTAATGTAGACCTCTGTGTGATTTCTTTGGGACTTAATGACTGTGAGGATTGGGCAGGACCGAAGCTTCAGTCAACAAAGACATACGAGAAATCTAATAATCTTGTGACTGGTTCTATGTGTGTGTACATGGACTTGTGCTTCTGAGTGCAAGTGAGTGTTCAGAAGTCAGTTGTGCACACTAGATATGCAAACTAAAATACCAGAAGGAAGGCCCACTCACAGTCAACATTTTACAAAGGTTGATGGAATGATTAGAATTTCACTACTTCTGGAAAGGTTTGGAATGCTGCAGGTTCAGAACAAAACTGTCTTCAATGCTTATTTATAGCTATATTCTACATGCAGCTGAACACTCAGTAAGAGGTAAATTCTTTTAAAGATGTGAGAAGCTAGGTAGTTTCCACAAATTCTAAGAGTGTAAATAGAAAGCATCCGAGGCCCACAGCAGAGCTTTACTTACTTTTTGTCACCTGTCTACCTGATGTATACATCAATGTATTTGAAAATGCTTGATTTAAAACTTTCTTTGCTCTGCTATTATAAAGAATTGAAAAGATTGTAACCTCATTGGAACATCAAATTTGAAATAATTTATATCTGGGTTTCCAGACAATAGCACTTACATTTAGTTCCAGAATAATACAACTTTTATTCCATTTGAGGTGAGAGATATGGTTTTGTTTTCACACATGTCTTCCTGCCTCAATTTGGCCACTCATTATTTTTCAATTTTTTCTTTACTTTTCAATTTTTATACGTGTATATTATGAAATAGGATCATATTTTCCTTCTATCCTTCCTCTAACTCCCCCTCATCAGGATTACATTTTTTTTTTCTAATTTTTTTAAGACAGTGTCTCCCATTCACTCAATCTTGGTGCTTGCTGATGAAGTTAGCCTGGCTTGTTGGTGAGCACTAGGAATCCTCTTACTACCACTACACAGTGCTGGAATTAAGGACTTTGGATGACACACTTGGCTTCTTACAAGCTACTGTCGGTCAATCTCAAGTCATTTTGCTTGACTGACAAACATTTATATTTTACAGATTAAAATATCTCCCAAGCTTCAGATTCAAAAGTTTATCTTTTTAGTAAAGAAGTTTTTATTATGCTTTTCTAAATCATTTGGAGAAATAAGACATAAAGAACTAAGTTAGTAAATATCTATGCTTTTTTGTCTGGCACCAACTTTTTACTTAGAAAGCACTCAAATTAAATAAAATTAAGAGATGTATTGGCAAAGCATAATAAAGCATGTCTCTCTTTCTAACAAGACAATGGAGAAACATTTCCATTTTACATATCTATCGCTCTAATCTAATGGATATTTGAAATACTTCTCCTGGTGATTATATTGGAAAGCAAAGTACTTAAACATCTAAATCTTTTATAAGCTTGTAAAAATACAAACTGAAGTACTAAAGCCTACTGGTAAAAATAAATAGAGAACTTGGTTACGCAGTTAAATCGTCACCATAGAAATTTTGCGTGATGGATGGAGATAGAGCCAGAGAACCACATTCACACCAGAGCAAGGGATCGTGTTACCAAGGTACAGTGGAAGGGCAGAAGGAGGGAGAAGATGAGCAAGGACGTCAGGACCGTGAGGGACTGGTCCACCAACAGAGACAGTGTGCTTGATCTATTGGGAGCTCATCAAATCCAGCTGGACCAGGACTGAATGAGCATATGAC
>JAQHUG010000059.1:5942856-5973436 GCA_028555095.1 Dicrostonyx torquatus
GAGGACCTTGGGCTTCCCATAGGGCAGGGTATCCTGCCCCATCTTAAAGAAGCAGGGGGAGGGCGGTGGGGTAGGGGGGTAGCGGGAGGGCCGGGAACAAGGGGAGTAAATGTAAATTTTTCTTGTAATAATAATAATAAAAATGTTAACAGAAATGCTTTCATCTAATGTACTAAATCTAATAACATCAAAATGCCTGTTATTAGAAAATACTCTCACAAATTTTGCTTTCTTATCTGGTATTCTTAAATATAGGTGAAAGTTGAAGGCTATGATGTGCAATTATTTTCTCATTTACTCTCATCTTGAATGCAACAGAATATAAAAAAAGGTATCCAGACTCTGTCCCACTGTGTAAAATGCACAGTAATCCAAAAACAGTAAACACATGTATTACCTCATAAGAACATTTAATCCTTTTAGAGCAGCTAATTTTTACTAGGTTCATATACTAAAGATAAAACTGATAGTTAGAATAAAAATACATGAAAATGTCATCAAATAATCATCTTCAGATATTGGAAACATAAGACCAAAATGGAACTAAACCTCTGCTTTTTTTCCTACCAAAATCATTTACTCAAATCTAGAAGGGGAAAATTTAGGCACTGTGGAGTAATCTAATTCAGACTGTGAAACAAACAAACAAATCATGGTGAGTTTGAGATGCTGATATGAATAGAAATAGTGCTTCTAAGCATCACCTGAAAACCACTAAGACATTTGTATCTTTAAGCTTATATTTAAACATTAAGTTATGTATGTCTTAAAAGAATATAGGAAATAAGGCCAAAAATAGTTTCTGGTGATAGAATACCTATTTATAGATTGATCAACTCAGGTGTTCACAGCATAAAGACATTAAAATACAGATCACACAAATGTAATAACTGTTTCAAACACAAACACACATTTGCATGTTCTGTAAATTGTCAAGAAGAGAATTACAGTCAAGTGTTAAATTCTACCCTAGAAATCATCACCAATAACCCCTCATGAGAGATGAAGGTATCTAAAAGTAAATTGACTTCCTATTCATAAAATCCACATTTTCAAAGTAAGACAACAAAATCTATCAGAGTCAAAAGAAGCACAGTGTGAAATATTGAGGTGATGAGCTTGACAGACAAGTCATGTAATGCAGATGTTATATTAATTGAGTGTACCTCCTCAAAACTTCTGACTAGATAAATTTCACTGAATAAAAGCCATATTCTAAAGAATCAAGTAAAAAAAAAGCATAGTTAAATTATGGTATATATTTTTTTTTCTACACATCATCTGAAGGTAACTTTAAACAACCTATTAAACACTTTGTGCATGAGGCTTTCTCAAAGCTTAGATGTTTCCAACTGTATGTCATGGTAAAAACATTTCAGATTTTAGAGCATTTCATGTTTCCAGGCTTCATTATGGAATGTTTTACCTGCTGTTACGTTCAAAGACTTAAGGGAGAATATTAAGAAACTAGATAGAAAATGACATTTAATATAAATACTTTTAGAAAAATTTCAGTTAAATAAAATTAGTCAATAGAAAGGATATGCTGAGATTGGTACTGAATATTTGTAAATTTGTAACCACATTACAGTGATATTTTATTTATGTTTTAATAAATAAGGCCTTTCTGAAGACAGAGGGTAAACTAAGCCAATGGAGGCCAGGCAGAGGTGTCACAGACCTTTAATCCCAAGATGTGGGAGACAGAGTCAGGTGGTTCTCTGTGATTCCATGGCCACCCTAGACTATACAAGATCAGTGCAGAAGCAGATCCTGGTTGTGGTGGATCACATGTTTAATTCTAGTACTAGGGAGTCACACACTTTTAATCCCGGCAGCAAAGGGGAATTTAAAATGGGAGGAGACAGAGACTGAGGACTCAGGCTGCAACCACCCAGACTGGTTAGAGGTAGGACTTTTATAGTGGTTTGGATGTTTTGCTTTTCTCATCTTCAGCTTGAACTGCAATATCTGTCTCTGGGTTTTTATTATATGTGCCCCACCACATTTCTTTATTTTCAAACAAATTTTACTTTTTTGGATGTGTTTTTGTGTAAAACCATATATGTAAAAGACTGCCAACATTCTGGAGATGTGAAGCTCCTGACAAAACATCCAGACCCATATTTTGAAATTTTGTGACAATGTCCACTGAACAGGCAGAAAAGTATTTCAAATGCACCTCATAGTTGCTTAAAATTGGGTCTGAAATGTTTATTGGAAATTTGTATCTGTAATTTATGCCCACCCTTGTGTTTGGAATCAAATCCCAACTATTAGGATAAATTTGATATTGGCTATAAAGAATAGTAGAGAACATATTATGAAATATTACTCCAAAATTCTTCAGAAATTTTGTTCATGGGCAAGGAAGGAAGTTGTTAATCTTGAAATGAAGTCATGTTGGACATAATAGTGCTTGACTGTAATTCCAGAATTTGGGAATCTTAGGTAAGAGGATTGTAAATTTAGGTCAGCATAGGTTTCATAGTAAGATTATCTTAAATCATAAAAATGATACTTGTACCAGCTGTTCAAAAATGATTAAAATCAAGATGGAATGAAGAAATGGTTCTTATGCCTACTCACCTGACTCTATCTAAATGTCTTCTAACCTTGGTTTCTACTTGTATTCTACTTGTGTTTTTTTTTTCAGACATGGGCATATTCCATAGCAATATTGTGGTATAAAACAAAGAACAAGGAATGTAACATCTTGTTTGTTAGGAATGATTTATTCAAAAAAGACATTTATGTCTCCTTTTGGCTTTTAGACCATTTAAATAATACATCCTTCAAAATTATAATTTCCCCTGGTATCTCCTATTGGGAGAGGAAGTGGTTAAAGTCCTCCTTGCATCCCGAGGAGAAATAAGTTTTCTCATGAAAAGGTTAGAACTTTCCTGAGGACCTTGCAGGAGAGAATTGAGGCTAAGATAGTGGTGGACAAGGCAGCATACCCCAGTGATCTTCTCAGCTGTGCACAACAATTGTGTTCTGTTTAAAGCCTACTTTCATCTCAGAATCTCTGAAGATGAATTTGAACTTGGTGTAGTCAGGGATCTCTTTATCCC
The DNA here is from genome assembly GCA_028555095.1 of Dicrostonyx torquatus. NCBI lineage: Eukaryota > Metazoa > Chordata > Mammalia > Rodentia > Cricetidae > Dicrostonyx > Dicrostonyx torquatus. Next base: position 5,945,931 of record JAQHUG010000059.1, read on the forward strand.
TCTCTTGCTTTTTCTGCTTTTTATTATTGAATATCATCCTCAATAGCAACAAAAAAGAAGTAAATAAAAAAATAAAACAAAACAAAGAAAGTCTGCTTGGGGGCCCGCCAGACATGAAACCAATGTAACAAATAACTTGAAAATATTTTTCAAAATCTAAAGAAAGTAATTTTGTCATCAATAAGTGCATATCATTTCTTTTCTTTCTTTTTTTATTGTTAACAGAAAAATTTACATTTACTCCCCTTGTTCCCGGCCCTCCTGCTCCCCCACTACCCTACCACCCTCCCCCTGCTTTCTTAAGATGGGGCAGGATACCCTGCCCTATTGTTAGTGCATATCATTTCTAAGGACAAGAAAGTAAATTTTAAGTTATAGACATTATACACTTCAAACGAATAAGCCAAAATTAATGGCAATATCATAGGATTATGGGATACATCCTAAAAAGCATATTATGAAGATCAACTGGTTTAGATGAATTAAAATAATGAGATTTTTTTAAAGTAACCTTGAGAAAAATCGTGATTAGTATAAACAAAGTCCAAAGTATGGCTAGCTGAAGTCTAACATAGGAGAATTAAGTAGAGAAAAGATCACCTGATTTAGGGAGATTGAAGTACACAGAGAGGGTCAAACAGTTTCAAAATGCCTAGAAGTACAAACTCAAAAGAAATAGCTTTGTATCAAGCACAAAGTAAACTCAAAAGTTAAAATAAAATTTAAAAAAGATGAAGGTTCGGTGAGATTTCTCAGTGAGTAAAGACTTGCCACCAAACCTGATGACCAGAGTTCTATCCCCAGGACCCAAATGGTGGAAAGATATAATCAGGTCACACACGTTTCCTGTGATTGCCAAACATATGCTGTAGCATGTTCACACACCATCCCCAATAAATAAAAAAATGTAAAAAAAATTAAGATATAGATAAAAATTAAATAAACAAAATTTAAAAAAAAAGAAAACCCTGGGCACTCTGAAGAGGGAAGAAAGTACATTACTCTAAAAGAACACAGGTAAGATTTACCAAAGATGGTTATAAATACTGAGGTCTGAGAACTTTAAAATAATAAAATTTCAGGGAATGATAAAAACAGTTAACATTTTACATCCGTGGACAAACAAAAGGGAAGGTCAAATGATGCAAACACTTAAGCAAAGAAAACTGACATGGCTGTCAGCAGATAATCAAATAACAACAGCTTGCTGACTAGAGCTCAGATCTTCAGGGAGTGGATTAAGAGAATGCATCAGAGCCCACCTGTCTTCCCAGATGCTCTGAAGGCCAGAGGGTCCCTGAGCCCAGGAGTTTCAGAGCAGACTCTCAAGTACTAGATATCATCAGTAAGGGAAAAAGATTAATGGAAACAGTAAATATGAGAAAAAATACATCATAGAGAGGAATCTTTTATAAATTAAGGGAAGAAAAATGCATGACTATCCAGGGCAATGGTTATAACATTTTTAATAAAGTTTTAAAATTTAATATATATGATAATGGTTCTAAGTATTGGGGTGCATCATAGATATATGCTGTTTCAACACTAGTTTTTTCGGTAGTAATTCAATGTTAACTCTAAATATACTGGGATAGCTTAAAGATGAATATTGCTAGCCTTAGAACAGCCACTGAAACACAATGTGAAACAGTATTTAAAAAGTTGTAAAATATTAAAAATACTATTTTCAATAGCATTAAATGCCCCAAACTACCTAGATTTAAATACAATTAAAAACTCTGTTTACACTGAATTTTTAAAAATAATGCTGAAAGAAATAGAGTAATGCCTAAATAAATGGAGGGAATGTACAACGCATACTGAACAAAAGAGACCTTGTTTTAAATACAGGCATTATTTCTTCAAATTATCTATAATTTAAAGCAATTTAATCATAATTGTGGCAGAATTATGTGTAGAAATGAACAGTTCACACAAATAAAAATTTTAGGGCTCACAGGTTGACATGTAAAATCTAAAAGACTCTAGTAACTCCTTTAAAATACAAAACACACTAAAAAATTATAGATTAATACTGTTTTTGAGGGTAATGTGGTTTGGATTTAAGAACATGCAAACACCAATCAAATGCTATTCTAGTAAGTTGTATCTCTTTCCCAGCACTTCCATTATGTGATTTTAAAGGGCTATATCAGCTACATTTGGCATTTATTATTTCTCTCCAATCAAGCTTCTAGATTTTTGGGTGCCATGGCAAAATACCATATGACAAGAAACAGGAGACGTTAGTGAAATATTCTATAAGGAATTGAGTCCTACCACTGGGTCCCCCAGTTGAGATTTGAGATTACTAGGTCCTTGGATACAGTCTGTCTTGATAACAGCTGAGCTGATTCAAGTAAGGACCTCTGGCACCATTAAAATGCATAGTAAATATTTAATAATGATAAAATGTATTTTAACAAATGGTAACTGTGTTATATATTCTCTTTTTATATGTGTTAGGTTTCAATGTAGTCCACTGAGAATGAAAACTCTGCACTTGGAATGAGCGATTTCAGACAGGATTCATAACATAAAAGTCACACAGAAAGTAAACTATAGCCTTCATGGAAATTCAAAAATTTGGCATAAGGAAATAAATAGATAAATCAAAAACAGCAAAGAATTAAACACAGTGAAATATACCTCTATTTGCCTAGAATAATTAAAAATAAACTAAAAGCCAACATGAATGCTTGGAATATATGCCAATGGCAGAGCTTTAATTCAGCCAGTACAAAGTCCTTCATTTGAGCCCTGTGGTCAGAAAAAATGCAAAGAAAAGAAAAGTAAAAATCTAAATCTCCATAAGAGTTAGAAGAGGAACTTTGCCCTCAGTTTGTACTTGAAGAATGATGTTACAAGTGCATTAGAACATAGCTCACAATAAGTAAATGCTTCAGATGTAGTAAACATTGATTTAGGGTAGATCCTTAGTGCCATGACCACCATTCTGAAAGTGAATGGAGGGGAAAGATTTTAGAACAAATATAGAAAATAAGCTTGTACAGATATGGAACAGAATTTAGAGGAATAGAACTGGGCTAGGAAGTGCCAAAAACTCCTGGCGTCCACCAGCAACAAGAAAGCAGCCGGTCATGGTCCTTCCCTAGAACCTGCTGACCAAGCATGATCATAAGGAAAATAAAGTCTAAGACAGGGCCTTCAGCACTGTGAAGCTACACCTTCATTTTTCCAAGCCATGGTTATCCAAAACAAGCATACTAAACGTTGCACCGGCAGAAATATTTATAATTATGTATTTAGGAATGTGTGTGTGTGTGTGTGTGTGTATGTATGTATGTTGTGTTTGTGTGGATGGTGCAAAAATAACAGTTACCGAAATATCAGATTATGCATTTAAAAAGAGCAAAGGGGAATGCATGAGAGGGCCTGGCAGAGGAAAGGAAAGTGGGAATTGTTATATAATTTTACAAAATTATTTTACTAAAACAAATAGTTTTAATGTATTTAAACTTCTACATATGTACCCAAAGGACTGGAAAGTATGTGTGAAAAAACAATTCTGAATGCAAGGTTTCATCACATATTATTTCTTAGCATCCAAATCTGAGAGCTGTATAAATGTTCCTTAATAAAAGAAGGACCCAAAACGATCATCCTATATTCAGATGATTGACTAGTGCTGGGCATTTAAAGCACTTGCATGTTGGGTACATGAAGGAATATGAATGAACTTAAGTGTATTGAAGAACCTATTAAAAAAGATAATTTTCTTTTTTATTTCATTTAAATGATTTATATGAAGCTTTAAAATAAAAATCAATTAGGATCTGTATTTTGTGAAGATCTCACAGACTCTGGACAAACTGCTAGGAAGCTGGCATGGGAACAACTTTGTCCCTTTGCATCTGGGTGACAATTGTATAGCTGGGACCTTTGTGGGGCCCCTAGCACTGGGCAGGACCTGTTTCTGATGCACACACCCTAAGGTGGAATGCCTTGTTCAAGCTTGATGCATCTGGGAGGAGCTTGGTCCAGTCTCAGCTTGATGTGCCATGCTTTGTGATTCCCATGTGGGAGACCTTACTCCAACTGGGTAGAAATGGAGGAGAGGAGTGGAGTAGGAGAGGAAGTAGGGGGAAGAGGGAATGGGAAAGAGGATAGAGGGAAAGCTGTGGTTAATAAGTAAAATGAATTTTTTAAATTATGAAGAAAATAAAAACAAAATAAAAGCTAAAGTCAGAAGAATGGTTACTTTAGTGAGGATGGAGAAATATGGCAAAATTAAGGAAATATGTCCTAAAGAAATTGGTCCATATAGTAGTAGGAATGTAATTTATATATACTATTGTGACTCTCACAATTTGTATGTTTCATTTTAGAAAGATCATTTTTAAATGAAAAAAAATCAGGAAAAGCAAAAGTATTATGGCATAAATAAAAATAAGCAGTAACAGGAAAGTAAAATAACCTTGTAGCACATAACTGGAAATCAGAATGAAAATATTTAGAGCAAAATGTGCGAATTTTTGGTACTGGGTTTAGACTCAGGATTTGACTTGGGACAGTTAACATTTGGTATCTGTGTGAACTTAGAGGGCAGTGTCCAGTAGAGGTGTTTTCTAGGAACTGAAGTTTTCTGTGCTTGAGGGAGAAGAGAGGATGTAAAACTCAAGAAACTATAGACACGTAAAAGGACCAGAAAGCTCCCAAAGCTACAAAATTAGCAAGGCCCTTCCCAAAAGGTATCAAAATTCTAGCAACTGCTTAGGAAAGGAGATGATGCTCTCTCTGAGTTTGTTAGGCGGGAAACCCCAGTACTTCACCTTTTCCTGAGGCCTCACCCATGCTGCTTTAGTCTTTCGAAGATTCAGCTGCCTTTAAGTCCACACACGATCCTATGAGTAGTCCCGGTAAACTCATTGAGTAAAATTTTTTGTCATCCTGTCATTAGTGCCCTACCCAATATTAACAGACATTTGTTAATATTTCCCTGGGAAAATTCATACAATATATGTAAGCTCTCTGAAATTTATTTTCCTCATTTGTAAACTTGGCATATTTATATTGACATTGTACTTACATAGCAGGACACAATCTATTAAATAAAACAATGTCTGTAAAGTGCTCAGTGAATTACAGACATTACACAGCAAGTCTCTTCACTTCACTGACTCTAAGATTTCCCGTGAGCAATGCAATACTGCTAGCTGATATCAGAGTTAATTTTCAGCTATAGTTCCACAATAAAGATATTGAATGAATGCACTTGAGAGAGGAAGAGAAATGAAATGGACAATTCAGGCATGAAAATGAAAAGGTTGTTACCAAATGACATATACTGAATATTTACTAACACAAATAGAACAAAACTCTTAGTTTTCTTTTGGAATGTATCTGGAGTGTAAACAGAATATACAGTTTCTCTCCAAGGAATACTTGATGAATGCATTCTCTGTTCCATATTTCATGCACGAGGGGCTACAACTGCATATTAGACAACTTCTCAAGTACCATAGACCTTCTATACTAGTGGTGTGTTGTATAACAGTTTCCTCTGAGATTAAATTCTGCCATTTTGGAGAGAATCTCATTAAGACACATATGTTAAAAGGGAGATGAAACAACAGGATGATCTCCATCCTAGGAGAACCTTGGTATCTCCGAGAATAAATAACTCAAAAGCTTTAGAAGGTCCCTGATGCTGACCAGTGTACCAGGCCCTTTCCTTTCCAAACACACACACACACACGTGCACACACATACTCACAAACACACACACACATATACACTCACACACAGGTTCACATACATGAGCACACACAAACACACACACACAATGTAAGTACTGTTGAGAGATACTCTCAGATCAGATGATCTGACTGAAAACAGAGACTAGTCAAGCCACCAGAAGTAAACAAAGATCAACTGAGCAGCCTGGAAGAGATTCAGATCAACGGAACTGCAAAAACTGCCTGAAAATTGAGTAGTGAGTTCCAGGATTCTAGCTCTTGTATTCTGTCACTCATGCTGAAGGTAGTGGTGACAGGTTTGTCTCTGAGTCACTTATGTTTCTACAAGTAATCCCAATAAGATTCATTGTTTCACTATGTTGGACTTTGGCATTATCTATCCTTAGGTCACTAATATTTCATCTAGATAGTTGTTCACTTTGGACAGGGAATAGTGTCATATTGCATGGTGGTAAGAAACTACTGTGCATTTATACAAACAAAAACAAATGACAAGAAAACTCAAATTACATTTTTTAAAAATTCAGAAATATTGGTGAAAAAGGGCAGTTTTAGAGACATATGGGTAAGTGTGGTACATGCCTTTAATTCCGGCAGTGACAGGCAGATCTCTGAGTTTGAGGCCAGCCTACTCTACAGAGCTAATTTCAAGAGAGCCAAGGATACACAAAACAACCTTGTTTCAAAAACCAAAAATAAATAAAAAAAAATTCAAACCATTTTTTAGATGGTTTAGTGGGTAAGAACACTGTCTGCCCTTTCATAGGGATTCAGTTCCCAGAACCCACATGGAAGTTCACAGGTGAATGTAAGTTCCAGGGCATCTGACACCCTCACACAGATCTACATCCAGGGAAAACACCAGTGCACAATAAAAAAAATAGAAACAGTATATTCTGTAGTTCAATAGTTTTAACATTGACTTCTGTGAAAAGTCTGGCTTTTAGGAAGACCCATTTACAAAAAAAAAATAGAGCCAACCACATGAAGACTTTTGCTATGAAGTTTTCCTGTGTACTATAACAAGCAAAGTGTAGCTTTTTAATGGCTCTGTAAACTATAAATTCATGTTATTCTTACCTGGTAGTCTAGCACAGTTATTTTTATATTAGTGGTTCTTTATGTGTTGATTTTGGGATCTGTCTCATTTTGCTTTTGTACCTCAGAAAACTCCAATTTTTACACATTAGAAAGAAAAGATTCAATAAAAAAGGCATAATTACTCCTTAAATTTACTGATTAAAATTACAAATGCCATTTCTACTCAAATGTCGTTGGCAATGCCTTGTCACTTGGATAACCCAGATACACTGGGAATGTCAAATTACAGGGTTACTAAGCAGTCACACTCCACAGGAATTTTAAGAAATTAAAGCATGTCATGGTATATCCCCCTCCAATTCTCTATCTCCTCTTCATCCTCCTCTTTCTTCTCCTCATTTTTCTCTTCTCACAGTTTCAAACCACTTAATCAATTGAGCTATACCCTCATCCCTTACATATCCCTTTTCCTGGTTTTTCTCCTGGTACCAATGTAGTTTTACAAAGTAAAATTGTCTACTTTAAAGAATATACTTTTCAGTGGACTCATTTTCTTTCCCATTTATTCAAGACTTTCCATTGACTAAAGACTCATGAACAAAAATGTTGAGCGAAGAACCCTCCCATCCATTACCTCCATACTTCAACCTGTGTTTATACATGGCACAAAAATGCTGTTGGAAATCCTACAGCAAATAGTTATCTGACCACTGGGGCGTGGCCTCTTATAATATTTATGCCAATGTAGAGCATGCATCCAGCCTCTTTTCTGGCTATGGGATTTGGTTTCTGATCTCGATTCCAGCAGAGGATTCTCATTTGTGAGTCTACCCCTAAATAAATAACCAGCTGTTTCTCAATTCTGAACTAGTGTGGGATTTCTTTTAACCATCCTTCTTCATCTGGTGACCACTTGGATTCGAACACCAGGCCTACCAGTTGGACAGCCTACTGGCCTAGCCGGTCCATGGCCCAGACAGTCTTCAAACCCTGCCCGATATGTTTGCTTTTACCTAAGCGGTGTTTTTTTTTTTTGTAGAACCTCCGCCACAGCAGAGCTTACTGCATGTGGCAACATGAAAATTTCCCAAGCATATGCATGACTGCCTCATTCCCTGGTGCCATTCCCTGGTGTGGTTCCTCACCATTTGGCAACTTGTGCAGCTTCCGGTTTCTGTTCCCTAAATATGAGTTCTGGTTTTCTGGAATTGATTTAATTGCTGTTAATTTGTCAAACAAAGCTTATTTCTCAGTATTTAACCAGTACCAAGGTGGAAAGCTAAAGCAGCTCAGAAACTATTGTGGCTCGAGAATGAATGATCTAAAAGAAATTAATCAAGCTGTTGTAATTTATGGCTTGCATTCTGCATTTGTTAGGTAGATGGTAAAGACATGCACTTCTAGAATCAAAGCAATGCCAAATGATTGGATTCAGTTAGTTTCAGCAGTCCAGGATGATGAGGCTGAATTAATGTTTATAATTTATTTCAGACATGAGACCAAAATTTTGTAACAACAGGGAAAAGCAAAGGGCCTTAAGACTTCCAAAGATCAAATTCTTGGTGAAGGCACTTATGCTGACCCACAGGTTCAAACACTTTACGATGAACGAATCTTGCCTCTATGATACAAAGCAGCCTTAAATGCTTAGAACAGGATTCAAGAACTAGGAAACAGAATTCAGTCATATACCAGGGCTAAATAGGGCCAGAGAGAACCCTTTACTAACTTTTTAACAAAGAATAAATAAGGATGTACAAATAGGAGTAACAGACCCAGATGCTTGCTGGGTACTTATTGAATCTCTGGCTTTTGCAAAAGCCAACTTAGAATACAAAAAGATACTTCAGTCTTTAAAGGTTAGATCAGCACCTATGAATGAATGGATCCTTTATACAATGGACATTGAGATATTTGACGATAATACTGAATCTTGGGTTGGAGAAGCAATTTCCAAAGAAATGAGAAGCCATCAAAATGCCAAATGTGATATAATAGGACATATGAGAAGGAAATGTAGACAAGGAATTTCTAGGAATAATATTTCTTCTGGGAATGGCAAGAATAGGAGGATTCAGCCTTCAGGTTTATGTAGAAGGTGTGGCAAATGCTGAAATTTGACCAACAATACAGATCAACAAAAGTTAGAGAAGGAAACTGGATACCCTTGGGAAACTCCTTATGTGGCTTCTCGCAGGCTCCCAAGCCAATAGTGACCCAATCATTACCAGTCACTGTATAGGACATGTCTCACCAGGAAAATTAAAAAATCCAGAGCCTTCTGTAAAAGACCATACTGTTCTAGTTGACAGAATAAAACATAGAGGATAAGTCAAAAATTCCAAAAGGAAATAGAAAATTTATATTCTGGCCGACTTCTATAAATGATCAAACACTAAAGCTAAGAGTACTTATAAATGACATTGTAGTTGTTGGTTTGATAGACACAGGCATAGATGTATCACTTCAGAATCTTGGTATCCAAATTGGCCTATTCAAGAGGCAGCTTTTCAATGACTAGGAATAGGAACCATATCTCAAGTTAAACAAAGCATAGATGGATTGACTGCATTGGGCCAGAAGATCCAAAAGGGAAACTGAGGTCATATGTATTTAATATTGCAGTAAATTTTGGGATAATGACCTGCTGCAGCAATGGAATACCTAGATTAATATTCCTGTGGTCCCAGGAACTCATAGTTCTGGGAAGGATATTATAATGTACTATACAAGAAGATGGCCATTCAGGCTGTTTAAGAACATAAAGCAACTAACAACTAGCAAAACTTTAGAGGCACCAACAGCCCTATCTTTAAAATAGTTAACTGAGAAAGGAATATAGGTTAAGCAGTGGCCTCTAGCTGAAGATAAGTTACAGGTTTTAGACCAGCTGGTACAAGAGCAACTGGATGCTCACCATATTGAAGAATCAGCCAGTCCTTTGAATTCTTCTATATTTGTCTTAAAAAAGAAATCAGGTAAATGGAGAATGGTAACAGGTCTAAGAGCTGTCAATAAGGTAATTCAACCTATGGGCCCTCTATAATCTGAAATCCCTCTGCCTTCTCTATTACCAAAAGGCTGGCCTCTTATATTACTGATTTGAAAGGCTGTTTTGTCATTATAACTTCACAAGAAAAAAATAGAAAAAATTGCCTTAACAGTGCCTACTCATAATAATTCTCAGCCTACTAGGAGATATCAATGGATTATCCACCCACAAAGAATGTTAAATAACCCCACTCTGTGTTAATACTTTGTAAGTCAGCCATTGGAAATAATACCTAAGCAATTTCCTATGTCTATAATTTACCATTACATAGATGACATTTTTGCTATCTGATTCAAACATAGTTATTTTAGAAAGAATGTTTGAAGAGGTAAAACAAAGTTTTGCCAAAATGGGGATTACAAATTTGTCCTTAAAATAATACAGAGAAGAGATTCTGTCAATAATATAGGTCTTAAAATAGTTCTTTCGGAAAATTAGAACACAAAAGGTACAAATTAGGAGAGACTGGTTGTGGACTCATTTAATAAGTTTCAAAGATTGTTAGGAGACATTTTCAATCTATGGCTGGCTGTAGGGATAACACCTGATCTAATTCATTTAAACAAAGCATTTGATGGTGACAAAGATTGGAACAGTCCCATAGAATTAACAGCTGCAGCATAAAGTGAATTGACAGTTGTTGAGGAGAAATTACAGGAGGCACATGTGGGTAAAGGTAAATCAAAATCTTAATTGTATTCTAGTCATATTGCCTTCCAGAATTTCTTCTACAGGAATTTTTATGCAGAGGGATGATTTTATCTTAGGATGGATCTTTTTACCACATAAAGTAAGTAAAAAATTAAAAATTTCTGTGTAAAATGTCTCTGAGTTAATTATAAAAGGTAAATTGAGACATTGTCAATTAGTAGGTATAGACCTAGCAGAGATTTTAGTGCCTTTCATTACTGATGAAATAAAAATGTTATGAGAAGACTATGAACCATGGCAAAGTGCTTGTGCTAATTTTTTGGGAGAAATTAATAACAATTATCCCAAAAGTGAAGTTCTTATAAAAAGAAATTCTTGGGATTCTTCCCTAAATTGTATGTGATGATCCAATAACTGGAGACCATACATTTTATACTGATGCAAATAAATCATGGATGGCAGGTTACAAATCAGAAGAATTAAGTAAGGTGGAACAAAGCCCTTTTAATTCTGCCCAGAAGGCAGAATTAAATGCTATTCTCATGGTGCTAAGGGACTATAAAGAATCTCTTAATATAGTTACTGTTTCACAATATGCAGAAAGAGTTGTCTTTCATATTGAAACCACTGAATTTATACCAGAGATACAGAATTAACTTCATTATTTATCAAGATGCAGAACATAATGAGGAATAGACATTGTCCTTTATACATAACACACATCTGATCCCATGTGGGTCTTCCAGGTTCTCTAGCACAAGGTAATGCAGAAACTGATCAATTATTGATGGAAGCATGTTCCAGGCCCCATAGTTTCATAAAAATCATCATGTCAATAGAAAAGTTTTAAAGAAATAATTTTCTATTACATGGCCACAAGCTAAGGAGATTACAATAAGATGCCCTACTTGCTCTTTATATAACCAAACACTGCTACCTACAGTGGCTAACCCAAAAGGTACTCAAAGGAATGAAATCTGGCAGATGGATGTGTTCCACTTTGCAGAATTTGGAAAATTAAAATATGTATGCCACACCAATGACACTTATTCTGTTTTTCAATGGGCAACTGCTTTAAGGTCAGAAAAGGCTGATTCAGTAATCACACATTTATTAGAAGTTATGGTCATCATGGTTATGTCTGCACAAATAAAAACAGATAATTGTCCAGCTTATATCTCTGAAAATATGAAATGGTTTTTCCTTATCAAAAATTCAAGAGACACTGGGTGTTTGCATGCTAACATAAGGGAAAATAACTATCCAATATGGATCATCAAAAAAATGAATATTACTCTTAAGTACAGGTGATAAAACATACATTTATTATATGTATGTATATATATTTATGAATATATCAATCTGGCTTTGGAGTAGGACAATGGCTCTGTCCTTCTCTAAATCCAAACATGTTGTTAAGAGAAAAATTCAGAGTTTCAGCCTCATGTCAAGAGATGTTTGGTACGGGACAGAAAGAAAAAAAATTACTCTTCTTCATATCTATTCTTGTCTCTATCATACCTTTCATTGAATATATATGTCTATATAAATAATGCTTACGTTTTCCACCATGAACAATGAATTTTCCTGCAGTAATCTTTGAATACTGCAGGAAGAAGATGGGGCCCCACAACAAAATTTCCACCTGGTTAATATAACATCATGGTGCTAATAGTACTACTAGGAGATCTGTTTTAGGTACCAGCTGCTCAAGATGGCTCCGACTTGGTTAGCTGAAACAGTGTACCTTTTTTTTATATAATTTCTGACCAGAACTCCAAATAAGAACCTCAGAAATACCTTACCAAATACTCAGAGATTATTTGCAATTATTCCAGACAGTAATCTTGGAACTTAACCATCATTTTACTTTCATAGGATTCCTTAGAAAGCACATCACTCCCATGACAGCTGGAAATAATTTTAGAATACAATGTCTCCTCTTCCAACAAAGTTTTTCTCAAGGTTAAGAACATTATTTTGGAGTTGATTATAATTGGTGTAGGTCTGGGGGTTGTGGGAGAAATTTTGTAGGCTCAGGGATCTAATAAAATTAAAAATAAAAAAAAACAGACAAAAATACTGCAAAATTGGGTGGGATAATAGATTAGTGTGAGCTTACTCATACTACTACTAATAATAGTGAGTAATAGAGTGAACACTTGTGAGTTATTTTTAGAGGCAATTACATTGGTATAGATTCTTGTGTATTGATACAAAGTTAAATTATATTGAATATTGTATGCATACATGTTTCTAGCTCTGCTTAAAATATTTTGTATATATTGATTTATTTTTATCATATTGCAATGTACATTTCTACCTCTGATCAAGACATTTATACATTATTTACATGTTTAGGTCATTATCCTCACATGTTGCACAGTTGTTTATTGTATAATATTCAAATATGAAGTCTTAGTCTTTAAATTATATTGACATTAAGAATTATAAATCAGTAGTCATCTATGTTTGTCATACTTATATTTAGACTAATCAGATTTTTTTTAGATACATAGAGATTATATTCTGCATAGATAGGTAATCTTCAACCACTCCACAGAGCTGTAGAATATAGCACTTAAATCATTTAGGGTTCTGTTGAAGTGAGACATGATTACTCCTGGCAGCACCATTCTATTCCTGAGAGAATGCTGAGCACTGAAGACACTCCACTTGGAACTTGTTTTCTTCTTGTTGAAACTGGCCTTTGGGCAAAGAAGTGCCCATGCCTCAACCACTGACAAGGTACAATCATGGTATCTGGAAATGTATAAACAGGACTGTCAAATCATGCCAAGACAGGGTAAGATGGTTTTGAAAATTTCCTGCCTCTGAAAATGGTCTGTCAGTTATTCTAGGTCTTATCCAAAGTTGTTTGCTTCTATGTTGCAAATAAGACTTTGGGTGATTGCCCAGATAGTCAGTTGTCTCTGTCATTTGTTGCACATTTTGGCAGTTGCTTGATAGCACTTCTTGCTTACTCAAGTAATATTATTTCTATTCTCAGATCTTCAATGGGGTTGAAGACTAGGTAGTTGTAGTTACTGTCCCCTCATGACTTGGCCACTTTATTTATTATACAAGACTTAAACTAGTTAGGATAGGATAATTATTGAATGTATTTGTTCTTATTGTATATAATTTTGTATTAGTCCCAGGACTCTCTTATTTAAACAAAACGGGGAGATGCTGTAGGAAATCCTATTGCCAGTAGTTACCCGCCCGCTGGGGCATGCCTCCTATACTATTTATGTTGATGTAGAGCATGCATCTGGCCACTTTTCTGGTTGTGGGATTCGGTTTCTGATCTCCGTTCCAGCAGAGGATTCTGATTTATGAGTCTATAGTGAAATAAATAACCATCTATTTCTCAATTCTGAGGTAGTGTGGGATTTCTTTTAAGTGTCATTATTCACAAGGACTGTATCTCAAAACTAGGAATGCCTTTTAATAACAAGTAAAGTGGTCAGAGCAATGCAAAACATCTGGATTCTGAGAAGACCTAAGACTTCAGCAGATTAAGAATGTTTTCTCAAGAATCTGATTTTCCTTTTCTGTCTTCAGTTTGTATTATTTCAGTTTTACTCCATTACATTATTTTAACTCCATTATTCAAATGGCTATCATGAGAGGTGAATTTTAGGAGACTTGCCTTTCAAATAGGTAGAAGCCATTTGTGACAGAATTACCATGGCCATGTCTTATGACCAAGATTGTAATTTTTGTTAGTATAGAATCACTTGAAAATGGTTGGCTACCAATCCATCAATTTCTAGATGACAGAAAAGGAAGCAATCTTTCAGTTGAGTTGAAGGGAATGAAATATGAATTTTATAACTTAAAAATTGAATATCTTAGTTTGAGCTCTCATAAAAGGAAACAGTAAAGTTCAAGCCTAATTGTAAGTAATTCCGTTAGAAGATACTGATAATAAAGACTAATAGACTAGCAACTGTGTTAGATGGATGAGTAAAGATGTTTAATAACCAGTGGCAACTGTATTGTGTTACCAACATTGGTGAAGAGATTTTAACCCCACTAGGGAATTATAGCAATGAATGCAGGGTGCCTAACTCAGTTTTCTTCTCTATGCTAGACACAAATATGTACAATTATGGTTAGATAGTGCAATCCTATTTTCAGACACTACCTTCTATTGCATGCTTTGATAGGTCTTCTACAAACACAGTTTACCTCCTATAACAAATAACACAAATGTATATGGTTGAAGTTTGGACTGCAGATGACTACGGAGGCTATCAATAATGTGTGTTAGCTGGATACTGGTGGCATATGTCTTTAATCTCAGCACTAAGAAGGTAGAGTCAGGTAGATCTCTGTAAGTTTAAGGCCAGCCTATTATACAGAGCAAAGTCCAGGACAGGTTCCAAAGCTACACACAGAAATCTTGTTTCAAAAAAGAAAACAAAACAAAAAATGTGGTATCTTGTACCACTTTAGGAAATTTACTCCATTTTTGGATATGCCAGTTTCTTCAGATGAATGACAGTTGTAGTAGGAATTTCAAGCAATCTTTTAATAGCAAATGATAAATTAATGGTTAAAATATATGGAAATATTTTTGGAAGATTGGAATTGCTTCATTAAAATTCTAAATGAATAGAACTTTAAAGAGTCTACTATGCAAAATTATAGTGGAAAAAAGAGCCTATATACTTTGAGAAGCAGAGAGAACGCTAATATGAGATAAAATTATGACCAAAAGATATCATAGTTCTTCTAGGAGAATCATGTCTCATATTAACAGAATCCTTAATTATTTAAATGCCATATTGTCTAGTTCTTTGAACTGTCTGAAGATTACCTGTCTATGTGGGATATAATCTTTATGCATCTAAAGAACCTGACTAACTGTAGTTATAGTTAGTCTAACTATAAGTGTGGCAAACATGGATGACTCCTGACGTATAATTCTTAATAACTATAAGCTTAAAGACTAAGGCTTCACATTAAAATATTAAACAATCTTTAAATAAATGTGCAGCAATGTGTACAATGACCTTAAAAAGTAAACAATATATAAACATCCTGATCAAAGGTAGAAATTTATAGTGCAATATGAAAAATATATCTTAAATTGCATCAATATACAAAATATATTACAGATATGGAAATGTGCATGCATGCAATATGAAAAAACTTTAAATAGGTACACAAATAATGTAAACAAAAATAGGAGCATGTTCAATATAATATAATTTAAACTTGTATCAATATATAAGAATCTATACCAATGTCAATTGTCTATAAATAATAGTTCATAAATAATAATCTAGTCTACCTATTATCCCATCCCATCCAACCCTCATTTTTATATCAAAAGAAATCCTTTAGCTTACTTACTTCATTTCTACCCCAACCCTATGCCACTTATAAACAATCCCTAATAGATGTCCCTAACCCTGAGCACAAACTTTGTTGGGAGAGGGTAATTTGTCTCCTAACATTACTTGCAGCTGTCATGTGGTTAATGCTATTTTTATGGTATTGTGGGATAGTAGTCTTGTACCTTGTAAAGATTTGTAAACAAGCAGGAAGTATAGGTTGGGAAACCAGGAGAATTCTGGAAAAAAAAAAAGCTAAGTCTGCAGTTATCATCCAGACACAGAGGAATCAATCTTATAATGTCTCACTGATAAATGTACCAAGCTATTTACATTTATCTATGTGGCTAACATAGACAAGAATCATGAGTTAATTCAAGGTATAAGAGTCAGTTAATAAAAATCCTGAGCTAATAGACCAACCAGTTTATAATTAATGTAGGCCTCTGTGTGCTTCTTTGGGACTGAATGGCTGTGGGACTGGGCAGGACGGAAACCTCTGCCAACACTATGGTATCCTGTTGAAACTAAAATGATTGTCAAGTTTCAAGATTTCTACCTGGTATAATTGCAAATAGTTTCTGAGTAGTCAATAGGGTTTTTCTGAAGTTTTTAAAGTTTTAGCCAGAATGTTGCAAGAAGGTACACTATATCAGCTAGTCAAGCTGGAGTATCTTGAGCCATTTGTAAACCAAAATCAGCCTTAAAGAGGTATTATCAATATAATGATATCATATCAAACAGGTGGAATCATTGTTGTGGGGCCCCATCTTCTTCCTGGAAACTTCAAAGATTACTGCAACAAAATTAATTGTTCATTGTGGAAAATTTAAACATTATTCACATAGACATATATTCAATGAAAGGTACCATAGAGACAAAAATAGGTATGGGAAGAAGTAAACTTTTTTGAAAGCTGAGTTTTGATAATCATAGTCCCTAAAATTTATCTTCCTTCTGTCCCATACCAGGTAGTTCCTGATATGAGACTCTGAATTTGTTTTAACAACTTGCTTGGATTTAGAGTAAGATAGTCTCAATCCAACGCCAAAGCCAGCTTTGAATTTTAATAAATGATGACTACGATTGTACACATGTTCAGGTATTGATATCTTACTCTGCAGAGAATATTGGTGTAATAAGTCATATTTCTCTTTGTTTAGTGATTCTTTCTGGATAGCTATCTTTTTTTCTTTAAGTATCTGGATGTCCAATGTCTCTTGACCTTTTGAAAATAAGTATTTTTCTGCAAATACAAGAGCAAAACTCTGCCCCAAGTATTTTGAGGTTTCCTTACCAACTTTAGGACTGTCACTTCTGTAGATGATCTGTTGTTTCTCTGTTTCAAGAGGTTTCTCTTTTAAAAACCAAACCTTTACTAATCTGTATGATATCCATAGCTTTTCTTTTCTTGTGAAAACAAGAGCAAGACTGTTTCTCCAACATAGCACATCTCCTGTTTTCTATTCTGAGGTCATCACACAATTGAAATGAGCCAGCTGATTTAATTCAGAAGTTTTTTTTTTCTATTATCCAATGTCTCTCTCAATTGTTCCTTTCTAATTACCATTTAAAAAATTCAAGGTTAATAAAACATTATGCAATCTGTTTCTGAGTGTATTTTCTATCACTTTCTATTTGTTTAATATATGCCTTATAATTCAATTGGATCTTTCTATAACTCTGACCTGTAGAACTGCATGGTATAGCTGTAATATGCTTTATATTATAATAAGCAAAAAACTGTTTCATTTCCTTAGAGACATATGCTGGACCACTGTCTGTCTTTATTTGTCTAAGTATGCCCATGAAGGACACAACATCTTATAAATGTATGATTATCTAATCAGACTTTACCAAGCTCAAATCCTATTGAAAACATGAACAAGTGCCAATGGAGTGGTGTACATATTTTAATTTTACAAATCATACAAAGTGGAACACTTCCACTTGCCAAATTTCATTTCTTTGGTTACCTTTTGAGTTACTTCCTGCAGATAGTGGTGTTTGGCCATATAAAGAACAGAAGAACATCTCATACTCTCTTTAGCTTGTTGTTATGTAACAGAAGTCATTTTTTAAACCTTTGGTATTGACATAATATTTTCTATATAATTCTTAGGTCTTCAGTACATTTCCAATCAATGAGTGATCAATTACTGCATTACCTTGTGTTAAAGGACCTGGCAGACCCATATGAGAAGAAATGTATGTTATGTATATGGGACAAAACCTATTCCTGATTATATCTTGAAACTGGATAAAGAATGAAGTAAAATCTGTATCATCTGGTATAAATTCAGCATTTTCAATATGTAAAACAGCTATAATTTTGCATATTGTAAATCAGTAACTATATTGAGAGATTCTTTAAAATCTTTTAGTGCCATGAGCATAGCACATAATTCTGACTTTTTGACAGAATGGAAAGGACTTTGTCCACTTAACTTAAATCTTCTGATTTGTAACCTGTCTTTCCTGATTTATTTGCTTCAGTATAGAATGTAGGGTCTCTAGCTATTGGTTTGTCACATAAATTGTGGGGAAGGATCCAATTAACTGTATTTATAAATTTAATACTATCCCTTTTGGGATAGTTGCTACTAATCTTTCCCAAAAAGTAGCAATTTTTTCCCATGGTTATCTTTCTTCCCTTATTTTTTTTAATTTCATCACAATAAAAGCTACTATAGGGGCTGGAGAGATGGCTCAGAGGTTAAGAGCACTGACTGTTCTTATAGAGGATCTGGGTTCAATCCCCAGCATCCACATGGCAGCTCACAACTATCTGTAATCCTAGGACCCAACACTCATGGCAAAACACCAATGCACATAAAATATAAATAAGTAAATATTTAAAAATATAAATAAAAGCTATTATAATCTCTGATGGGTCTACTCTTGCTAACTGACAAAGACTCAATTTTATTTTAATGATTAATTCAGAGACATTTTCCATATGAGATTTTAAATTTTTATTTGGTTTATGTCATAAAAAGATTTATTCTAAGATAGAATCTTCCCTCTACATTAAAATTCCTGTAGTAGAATATTTGGAAGATAATATCACCAGAATACCATTAAGATATGGAGCTATGATCCACATGTGCCTCTTTAATTTCTCTTCAATCAAAGTCAATTCTTTCTCAGTTTCAGCTGATAATTCTCTGAGACCATATAAGTCTTTGTCACCATCTAAGAATTTCTTTAAATAAATTATTTGAACAGGAATTAGTCCAGAAGTGAAAAGTACATTGGATATGTCTCCTAGCAATTTTTGAAAATCAATAGAAGTTCATAATCAACCTTTCCTAATTTGGAATTTTTGCATTCTAATTTTCTGCAAGCTTATTTTATAATCTAAATAATTTACAGAATCTCTTCTTTGAATCTTTTCAGGAACAATTTAAAATCCTCATATAGGCAAACTTTCTTTACTTCTTCAAAGATTTTTTTCTAATATATGTACATTTGTATTAGATAGCAAAATGTCAACCATATAATGGCAAACTGTAAATGTAGGAAATTGCTTGTGTATTATTCACAATGGCTGATTTGCAAAATACTGACACATGGTGCGGCTGTTTAATATTCCCTGTAGGAGGATCCTCCATTGATAGCTCTTAGTAGGCTGAGAAGTATTACAAGTAGGCACTGTGAATGTAAATTTTATCTGTCTTTTTCTTGTAAGGGTATAGTGAAGAAACAATTTTGTAAATCAATAACTAGGCATTCAAACCCAGCTGCCCAGGTGACCCACTACGGGCAACTCCCAATCACTGAAACTTTCTGCCCACTCAGGGGGCTCCCTCCCTCCCAGCTTTTCTGCTTATCACATCCCAGCTTGTCCCCAAGCATCCCTTCCCATCGGCAGGTCCTGGCTTCCCCAGTGAACTTGGCATGCTTCAGGGCTGAGGCCCTAGATGAGAGAGAGTCAAGTAGAAGGCTTCAGGGCTTGGTTTGGTCCAAGGAGTGGAGAAGCTCACCCTTTTGACAGTGGCAGGTCCTGGATGAGTAACTCTGATCCATACCCACCCAGACCAAGCAAGTGGCCACTATCGAGTACCAGTTGATCCACTTGGGGAGGAAGAGATGGGCAGGGTGCCAATCCAAGAGTTCTTCCAACAACCTGAAAAGCAACATGACAACCCCAGAACCCAGCAATTATGCAACAGGTAGATCTGAGCAAACTAATCCAGAAGAAGTAGAAGAAATTAACTTTAAATGTAACTTTATGAAAGTGAGAGAGACCATTAAAGAAGAGGTGAAAAACTCCGTTAAATAAAGGGATGAGAAGACAAACACAAAGTTAGAAGAAATGAATAAATACCTCAAAGATACCCTAGAAAGCCAAGAAAAATCAATCAAACAGGTAAAGGAAACAGTTCAAGACCTGAAAACTGAAATGGAGGCAATGAAGAAAACACAAACCGAGAGATGGCTGGAAATGGAAAAGTTGGATAAACAAACAGGAACTGCAGAGACAAGTATAACCAATAGAATACAAGAGATGGAAGAAAGAATCTCAGACACTGAAGATACGATAGAGAAAAAAAATTCATTCATCGAAGAAAACAACAAATCCAACAAATTCGTAACACAAAACAACCAGGAAATCTGGGACAACATGAAAAGACCAAACCTAAGAAAAATAGGGGTAGAAGAAGGAGAAGAATTACACCTCAAAGGCCCAGAAAATATATTCAACAAAATTATATAAGAAAACTTTCCAAACCTAAACAAGGATATTCCTATGAAGGTTCAAGAACCATACACAATGCTGAATAGACTGGATTAAAAAAAATCCCCTCGCCATATAATAATCAAAACAAAAATCATACAGAATAAAGAAAGTATATTAAGAGCTGCAAAGGAAAAAGGTCAAGTAACATATAAAGGTAAACCTATCAAAATTACACCTGACTTTTCTATGGAAACAATGAAAGCCAGAAGGTCTTGGATAGACGTGCTGCAGACACTAAGAGACCATGGATGCAAGCCCAGACTACTATACCCAGCAAAGCTTTCTTTCACCATCAATGGAGAAAACAAGATATTCCAGGATAAGAAAAAATTTAAGCAATACATAGCCCCAAACCCACCCTTACAGAAAGCACTAGAAGGTAAACCACAACTAGAGGAAGCAAACAACACCCATAATAACACAGACATCTAACAACCCTCCACCAGCACAACTCAAAGTAGGGAAACACACAAACCCCACAAACAAAAAAAAAGAAAATAACCAGAATTAACGACCACTGGTCATTAATATCGATTAATATCAATGGTCTCAACTCACCTATTAAAAGGCATAGGTTAAGAGAATGGATACAAAAACAAGATCCAACATTTTTCTGTTTACAAGAAAAACACCTCAACCACAAAGACAGACATTATCTCAGAGTAAAGGGTTGGGAAAAGGTTTTTCAATCAAATGGCTCCAAGAAACAAGCAGGTGTAGCTATACTAATATCTAACAAAACCAACTTCAAACTAAAATCAATCAGAAGAGATGGAGATGGACACTTCATACTCATAACAGGAAAAATTCATCAAGATGAAGTCTCAATCCAGAATATCTATGCCCCTAATGAAAAAGCACCACTTATGTAAAAGAAATGATACTAGAACTCAAAGCACACATGAAAACCCACATACTAATAGTAGGAGACTTCAACACTCCTTTCTCACCAATGGACAGGTCAACCAGACAGAAACTTAACAAAGAAATACAAGAACTAATGGATGTAATGAATCAAATGGACTTAATAGACATCTATAGAACATTCCACCCAAACAGGAAAGAATATACCTTCTCTTCAGCATCTCATGGAACCTTCACAAAAATCGATCACATATTAGGTAACAAAGCATATATCCACAGATACAAAAAAGTTGGAGTAACCACCTGTTTTTATCATATCATCATGGAGTAAAGTTAGAATTTTGGCAATTCTACCAAAGGCAATCTATAGATTCAATGCAATCCCCATCAATATCCCTACAAAATTCTTCATGGACCTTGAGTGAAAAATAACTAACTTTATATGGAAAAACAAAAAGCCCAGGATAGCCAAAACAATCCTATACAATAAAGAAACATCTGGAGGCATTACCATCCCTGACTTCAAACTCTATTACAGACTACAGTATTAAAAACAGCTTGGATCCGGGTGGTGGTGGCACACGCCTTAATCCCAGCACTTGGGAGGCAGAGACAGGTGGATCTTTGTGAGTTCGAGACCAGCCTGGTCTACAAGAGCTAGTTCCAGGATTGGCTCCAAAGCTGCAGAGAATCCCTATCTCGAAAAACAAACAAACAAAAAAAACCAGCTTGGTATTGGCATAAAAATAGAGACATTGTTCAATGGAATCAAATTAAAGACCCGGATATTAATCCACGAACCTATGAACACCTCATATTAATAAAGAAGTTAAAACTATGCAATGTAAGAATGAAAGACTCTTTAACAAATGGTGCTGGCATAACTAGATGTCAACCTGTAGGAGAATGAAAATAGATCCATATCTATCACCATGCACAAAACTCAAGTCCAAATGGATTAAAGACCTCAATATAAATCCGACCACACTGAACCTGATAGAAGAGAAAGTGGGAAGTAGCCTGCAATACATAGGCATAGGGGACCACTTCCTATGTAAAACCCCAGTGGCACAGGCAATAAGAGCAACAATGACTAAATGGGATCTCCTGAAACTGAGAAGCTTCTGTAAGGCAAAGGAAACAGTCATTAATGCAAAAAGGCATCCTACTGAATGGGAGAAGATCTAAACCAACCCCACATCAGACAAAGGCCTGATCTCCAGGATATACTAAGAACTCAAGAAACTAGACATGAAAAGTCTAAGTGACCCAATTAAAAAATGGGGTAATGATATGAATAGAGAATTCTCAACAGAAGAAGTTCGAATGGCCAAAAGATACTTAAGGTCATGTTCAACTTCCTTAGCTATCAGGGAAATGCAAATCAAAACGACTTTGAGATACCATCTTACACCAGTTAGAATGGCTAAAATCAAAACACCAATGACAGCCTATGCTGGAGAGGATGTAAAGTAAGGGGAAAACTCATCCATTGCTGGTGGGAATGCAAACTTATGCAACCACTTTGAAAATCAATGTGGTGGTTTCTCAGAAAACTGGGAATCAACCTACCTCAGGATCCAACAATACCACTCTTGGGAATATACCCAAGAGATGTCCAATCATACTACAAAAGCATTTTTTCAACTATGTTCATAGCAGCATGATTTGTAATAGCCAGAATCTGGAAACAACCTAGGTGCCCGTCAATGGAAGAATGGATCAAGAAAGTGTGGAATATATACACATTAGAATACTACTCAGCGGTAAAAAAAAAATGACATTTTGAATTTTGCATGCAAATGGATGGAAATAGAACACACTATCCTTAGTGAGATAACCCGACCCAAAAAGATGAATATGATATGTACTCAGTCATTAGTGGACTCTAGTCATAAACAAAGAACACTAAGCTTATAGCTCACAAGCATAGAGAAGCTAAATGCAAGGTGAACCCAAAGAAAAACATATATAGATCCTCCTGAAAATTGGAAGCAAACAAGATCACCAGGCAAAAGTTGAAAGCACAGGGTGGCAGCATAGGGGAGAGGGCAGAGGTGGGTGGTGTAGGGTAATGGAAGAGGGGGAAGGAGAAGGAAGAATGGGAGGTATGGGGAAAGCTGGGGAGAGAGAATGGGTAGAGATGGAGGAAGGGTAGTTATTGGAGAAAGGAATAAGATATCTACATTAAGGAAATTATTTTGGCTCTAGAGGGGATCCCAGGTGTCCGTAGGAATATCCCAAGCTAGGTATTTTGGCATCATAGGAGAGGGTGCCTGAACTAGCCTTGTCCCATAGTCACATTGATGAATATCGTGATCATAACCATAAAAATCTCGTCTGATGGATGGAGATAGAGACAGAGACCCACATTCAAATCAGAGCAATGGACTGGGCTCCCAAGGTGCAGTCAAAGATCAGAAGGTGGGAGAAGATGAGAAAGGAAGTCAGGACCGCGAGGGGCTGGTCCACCCACTGAGACAGTGTGCCTGATTTAATGGGAGCTCCCCAAATCCTGCTGGAGTGAGACTGAAGGAGCATATGACCAAATCAGACTCTCTGAGTGTGGCTGCCAATGGGGGCAGACTGAGTAGCCATCGATAATGGCACTGGGACCTATCTCCTTTGCATGAATAGGCTTTTTGGGAACCCATTCTATTTGGATGCACACCTTCATGGGCCGGGATGAAGCGGGGGAGGTCTTTGGACTTTCCAAAGGGCAGGGTATCCTGTCCTCTCTTAAGGAAGCAGGGGGAGGGAGGAGGGGTAGTGGGATAGCAGGGTAGGGACTGGGATAAGGGGAGAAAGTGTAAATATTTGAATGAAAAAATAATAAAAGGAGAAAAAGAAAAAGAAAGAAAACGGAGCTTCCCCCCCCAAAAAAATCAATAAGTATAAGAAGCCATCTTTTTTTATTGTTGAAAGATAAATTTGCATTTACTCCCCTTGTTCCTGGCCCTCCTGCTCCCCCACAGTGACTGGGAATGACTGGAGCAAATTTGATCTGAGGGTCTGCAAGAGATCTCCCAAGGAGTTTTCTGATGATAATGGATTGCTTTGCTTATCTCTTGTTGATCTGCATTCACTGGTCCAGTGTTGATTTTTGCTGCATCTTCTACATAATTCAGAAGATTGAGACATTCTATTTTTGTCATTCCTAGGGGATACATTATTTCTAGTAACACTTTGTACAAAATCCCTTCTCAGATGTCCTATTCTGCCACAATTAAAACATTATATATTTTAATGTCTCTTCATATCTTTTGAAATTGCTTTTCCTAACTAAGCCTCAGTATTATAGTCAAATGGCTTGACATTGATAGTGTACAGGGTTCAGTCATCCATTGGTGTTGATCTGTTGTTTAAAGGCCCAAGAATCTTTTTGCATTTTAAGCTGTCATTTTCAAAAGCCAGAGATTCAATAAGCACTCATCTAGCTTCTGGATCTCTTACCCCTTTTGTACAGATTTAGTTAATCTTTGTAAAAAGTCACTTAAGGGTTCTCTTGGGCCTTGTATAACCTTGGTAGATGATTCAATTCTTCCTAATTCTTGAATCTTGTCCCAAGCATTCAAGGCTGCTGTATGGCATAGGGATAAGATGTGTTCTTGTATATAGCTTGACTCTGTGGATCAGCATAATGGCCCTTGCCAAGAATTTTATCTTGGGAAGCCTCAAATCCTTTGACTTTACCTTGCTGTTCTAGTACTTTAGCCTACTCTGTCCAAAAGTACTTATACTATAACTGCATCCCATCTTCTAGCATTGCTGAGACTAACTGAAATCAATCATGTGAAATAATCTATTTGCATGAAGCTCATACCTTTACCATATTCCTAACAAATGGCGAATGCATGCCATAAGATATAACTGCTAGCTTAATTTCTTTTAGCTCTTTAGTACCCACAGGTTTCCATTTACATTCTTTTCTTCCATTTGAGCATTGAGCTTTTGCTGACTTTTCAGAGGTAATAACAGTATAAGTAGCTGAAGCTCTTGGTAAGTTACCTCTGACTCTGAGAGATACTGGTGATTCTAAATATTTTGCCTATACCTCCTCTCTTTGCTTATCTGCTCTGACAAGTTCCTTAATCAACTCAAATCTTTTTATCACTGTCTTTTATATAGCCTAAATATCTTGACCTGTGAATATTTCTAATGATTTCATCAAATCAATTATTTTATGGTTCTCATTCTGCAATGTTTTTCCAAGTTTTTAAATTTTTCCAATAATATCTTCTTGTCTTTAGATATTATTTTGAGGGTGTGTATATTGCCTTTCTGAGGGATGCTATAGTTACTAGCTTATTATAACTTTTTTAACAGATTTTGATTGTCAATTTCAACAGAATAAATCCTTTCAGATAATTTCTCAGTACCCTTTTTAAGGTTTCATAGCCCATTGACATGGATTGAATTTTGCCTGTCAAATTAAGATTATCATTTTCAACATTATGAATCTTTTCAGCTAGAGATTTTATTCTTCCAAAAAGTTTCACATTCCTGACTCTGTTGTCAAACCATTTCTTTAAGATTACAATATTAAGTACCAAGTTAATAGTTGCCATGATCACAAAAAAAAAATATGTACAAGGTAGGTCGTATTGCTCTTGCAGAATTTCATCCATAGTAAAAAAATATTGTTAAATTACTGAATGGTGGTGTTATCTGCCATTATATGGGGTTGGTTTCCAATTTTCTAATTTATTTATTTTTGACCAAATAAACTTACCTTCATTATAATTTTCAGAACATTTTGTAGGCATCACCTTAACTGGCCAGCATGTGTTGCAATTGTGGCAATTGGTGCTAGGTCAGTACCTGAATTGGCTGAAACTTAATTAATAAGAAATTTAGTTAATTACTTAAGAGAAGCACATCTGTATATGCAGAAATTTTGAGTTGAGCAGATTATGAAAGAACTGGGAGCATGTAGGCAGCCATGAGACTCAAGCATACTAGCCAGAGCACAAGCCAGGCATTCTGAAATGCAGACTGGGAATGGAAGACCTGCAGCCCCTGATTCAAAACAGGCATGGTAGAAACCAGAGAAGCAGTGGAGCAGTTTTGGCAAAACCTGCTGGCAGCAGTAAGTCAGCTGCTTAGTAGGTGGGACCAAGTCACATAGTGCACGGAGGTGGAAACTTTCCAAGTCACCATGCTGAGAGCCAGTTAAACAGTGCACAGCTGTGCCCCAGAGGGCTTGTTCATTTGTAGAGGGGTAGTTTAGTTGTGTGTGGTGGGAGAAGTTCGCAGATGGGGGGGTCTGGGCAGGGCCAAGTAATGGCATGGACTCTGGTCACTTGGATGAAAATTTGTTGGAGTACAAAAGACTTCCATAATAGTCCAAAATGTAGTATAACAAAGGTTTATTTATCTGGGGACAAACTCATAGAAAGAGTAGCAATCTGACTGACCTGAAAACTAGAATGGAATCCAGCATCCAAGTGGCCTGCACACGCTTTGTGTCTGCGTTTATGATATATGAGATCCCGCCCAAAGTGAGCTGGTATCTTAATGGCTGTTGTCTGAAGGAGTTTCCACAGCAGAATTTACATCAAGTCTATGCTTAAGCAACCTCATGTGGCATTGTACACGTAAGATGAGAGAGAATTACCAGAAGTACCTTATAGAGTGATTTATTGTTGATTATCAACAGTAATGGGATTTCCTGAGGGAGTTGAGTAGATGCTAGCAGGAATAGGATTCTAGTAAAGGTTAATCCGATTTCTATGGTAAGTGGGGAATTTCTGAAGTCAACACAAATCTTCCAAACCTGACGACTTCTCCTAAGATATTGCTTTTTAATTACAAAAAACAAGATATCAAAACAGAAAATCGGGTTCAGATCTTTAAAAGGAAGTTTATTTCCAGAAAAACATTAACTATTTTAAGTTTTTGAAATTAAACAATAAAGTCTCACTGGGAGATATCCCAAACCCAAAAAGAAGAGTGTGGTATGTACTCACTCATTAGTGGACCTTAGCCATTAACAAAGGACATTAAGCTTACAGCTCACAAGTCGGCAGAAGCCAAATAGCAAGGTGAACCCAAAGAAAAACATATAAAGATTTTCCTGGAAGTCG
>JAQHUG010000059.1:5974058-5989005 GCA_028555095.1 Dicrostonyx torquatus
TATATGAATGCACATCTTCTTAGACTGAGATGGAGGGGGGAGGGCCTTGGGCTCCCCATAGGACAGGGTATCCTGTACCATATTAAGGAAGCAGGGGGAGGACGGTGTGGTAGTGGGGGAGCGGGAGGACCGGGAACAAAGGGAGTAAATGTAAATTTTGCTTTTAACAATAAATAAAAAATAAATTTAAAAAGTCTCACTGGCTAAAATCAATGGAAAGAAAGTAAGAGAATCTAAAGAATATTGGCTATTGCATAGTCAGTAAGTGTTCTTTGACAGGCACAGCTATGTCAATCAAAGAACAACTCAAGATGTATTATGAAGACTGTTGGATCCATGTTTTTAGGAACACAATGATACAAAACACATTGTACATTATACAAAACATGCACTCTGAGAAATAAATTGTAAATATTTTGTTTTGGATAATGCCTCCAATACCTCCTGCCTCATCTTAATTGATGATGATCTTGATTCCTACTTCATAAAGAGAAGCATCTTTTCATAAATATCACACTATACTACTCTTTTTCTTCATACTCTTCTTTGTTAGTTATTATGAAGTCTGTTCCCAATGAAACAATGTATATAGGGTTGTATAAATCCCTATATACAACCTTCCTTGTCTTAGTAGAAAATCAATCTAATTCTGTTCTTTTCTTTTTCTTCTTTTGTTCCTATTTTAAATTTTTGTTCAGAACAAAATACACAGAGTCATTTTAAATCATCTGTCATGTGCCCTGTTCATTGTGAACCTTCACAGTTAATTGATTCAAACTTCAAGTATCCAGAAAGATTCCATAGTCATTTAACATATTATCTCTAGCCTGATTGACATTCATGACTTTTTTCCTCTTCCTTGCCTAAAACAGAGGATACTGCATGCTCTTGCAGGGGAATAGAAGTGTTGAGACATATTTTTTATTGTTTTAAATGACAAACAGGGGATTCCAGGCATCTCATGGGTAGAAATCAGAAATGCTACTAAATTTACATAAAGTATAATCCAGTTTCCAAAATAAGTAATTTCTAGACTCAAAGTGTCAGTGGTCTCCCAACTGAGGAAAAGTGACTTGTGGCTTATTTTCAAATCAGCCAACAGAGTGAACTCCTGTAGAGACTAAGATTTTCCAACAACTCTCCAGTTCCTGTAGAACAAAAGCCTAATTCTGATTACTTTTTCTCATCCACCAGGTGCAAGACTACATGGTATTACTTCAATGCTCCAGGACACAGTGTCTCATTGTTTTATATGTATAGCAGCAACAACACTTAGTCTTGTACATCCCTGGTTATTCCAGGACCTTCAGACTGACGGTTCTCTCTGGTGAATCACTTTCTTACCAGATACCCACAGTGCCATCTCCCTCTGCTCCTTCATTGTTTGCACCAAAGTCACCATTTCACTTCACTGTCCTATTAATACTGAGCACACCCCCAGTATACCCTGTTTTATTTATAGATCTTTTCCTCATACTAATTATTATGAACTAAATTGTGCTCCCCAAATTCACATATCGAAATCCAGACTCCCAATATTTAGAATATGACATTATTTGGAAATGGCGCATTTAAAAAACTAAGTTAAAACGAAGTAGGGGAGACTCAATGTTACCATGACCAGTGTCCTTATGAAGAGGAAACAGGGGCTGCAGAGGTAGGACACTGGAAGAAGAAGGTACTATTTATATGACTGAGAAAGAGGTGCCCTAAAAATCACCTATCCTGTTCACTCTTTGATGTCAGAGATCCAGAATGTAGAATACTGAGAAAGTGAATTTTTGCTGTTAAATCCAGACAAGCTGTGATAATTTGATGCAGAAGTCCCCAAAATTAGCATAGTAACCATTACCTTCTATTGTGTAGCACAGGTTTATTTTAAGGAAAATGTTTTGTTTACACGCTGCCTTCTTAGAATTAATTGTAAACTATATAAAAGCAAGGTATTTGATTATTTGGTTTTTCTCCAATGTGTAGATTTCAAAGTGCAAGGCTTTGAGCAGGAATAAAGAGTGATGAAAGGAATTAAAATTGCTATCCTGGCATCATGCTAAGAAATGAGTAGCAGAGGCAGGAAGAATTCTACTGTCCTTCATAAACTTTCCCATTGAGCTGCCACTCCAACCCTGAAAAACAAAATTCTATATGCAAGTTGCAAGGTAGAGAAAAACAGAAGCCATAAAAAATAGGACTTGTGAATTAGAAGCAGCAGTTAGATTTCATGGTTGTCTCCTTTGTTACTTGTACAGATGGTTATAAGCTTAGGTTATACATGTAAATATTTATTTCTTGCTCTTTCCCAAGATACAACTGCAACTTTGCATATTGGCAACTTTCTCTATCATGCTTCTATGAGCTGGGCAAATTAACCAGTTTATATACAGCTAACAAAGAAGCACAAGCAATGCTTTGTTCTCATGGAAGAACTCCCTGTGTTCTCATCTTTCACTGTGATTTCCTTTTAGCCAGAATCATCTGCCAAAAAGCTAACTAAACAAATAATAAGCAAATAAATAAAATAAAGTAAATGAGTAAATAGGAAGAGGTGAGGAGGGAAACATACCCTGATTGAATATATTTTCATCTCATGAAAAATATCTTAATTTTCACTTATATTCCATGCCTGTAGCTGAGGGCTATTAAAACTAATAAAAGTACATCATTTGTGACAGATTTTAGAAAATAGTTTCTGCAATCCACTGCACTCCCAAATGCTCATTAGAAATAGTGGTTTTTCTTTTTGAAAGGATGCTGGCTGAATGCTTAAAACAGCTTCTCTACAGCTTTTTCACGTCAAATTGTCAATTGTGTGTTTGTAGCAAAGTCTTGACATAAAAAAGATATGGTGCCAATATATCAAACATGACCAGGAACAACACATCACAGCAGAGAAAGTGATGATGCAGGGCAGTTGGAAGAGAGAGATTTAACACATCCTTTGTTCATTGACATTGCCTGGCACCATAATAAACTGAGAATCTACATTTAGTATAGGCAAAAAATTCTAAAAGCTTTTGAGTTATCAAACACAACTGATAAGTATTACATCATTCCTTTGAAATCAAAAGACCCTTGTCTAGATAACATATTAATATTTTGTAGATATTTATGGTTTTTGCTTAAGAAAAGTGACTGCAGTATTAATGACAATATTTACTGTTTCTGATAATTTTTATGTGTGTAAAAAGTGAATACATAAGAGAAACTAAGAAATGTTAGTGGTTCATCAAATGATGACACCTTTTATTTGTAATAATATTATTGAGCACTTACTGTATTTGTTTTATTTTGAGACAAGGGCTTCCTGAGGAATCTAGCCTGACCTTGAACTCACAATTCTACAACCAGAGAATTTCAGGGGCTAAAAATAAAGTCAAATCCTGCCAGTCTGTGCCAGTAGTAAATTTCATGTTTAAAATGTATGCCTTCAGTTTTATTCATAAAACTGAATTACCTCCATGTTATAAAATCTTAAAATAAAAATTTGAGTAGTGTGATTAGTTATTGATTTTAAAACAAGTCTTATCATTACATTTTATTTATGTTTGTTCATTTATTTAATATGGAGTGGCTACGACTCTAATACCTTGCAGGCATACAGAGGTTAGAAGACAACTTGGAAAAGTTTGCTCTCCAACCATGTGAGTTCTGTGTATCAAATTGGAGTTGTTTGACTTGGTAGCAAAAACCTTTACACAAGAAACTTAAAACTCATAAAAACAAAAGACATTTCGAGTTGAGTATCAATCAGCTGAGTGTATACCCAATCATATAAATGTATAAGTGTGTGTTTAAGTTTTAAAATGCTATTTCAAATATCATGTGTACTCACTCATATTTCAAATATCATGTGACTTTTAGAGATAAAGCAAAGAAGGCCAAATGCAAATCATAGTTCCAGAAAACCTAGACAACAATGAGAGCACTAAGGGAGACATACATGGATTTAATCTGTATGGGAAGTAGAAAAAGAGAACATCTTCTGAATAAATTGGGAGCATGAGGACCATAGGAGAGGGTTGAAGGGGAGGGGAGAAATAGGGAGGAAGCATAGAAAAATGTATATCACAAAAACTCAATATAAAAACATAACTCAATGTTATTTCATTTCTGCTTTCCAGATCTTGACTGAAAAGTATCTTTTTTTCTTAACTAAACTGGCAACATAACAAATAATAAACATAAAAAATCAACAAAGAAATGACAAAATTCTGGCAAACTAGTTCTGCCTAGCTTCCTTGATATAGCACCTCATTCATTTCTTGTTAGCAAGTTTCCAAACTTTTTACTGAGTAACTTTAGAAGGCTGCCCACTGAGCAAATGATAGTATCTCATCTACAAAGGATATAAATGTTTCCTTCATTTTTAATTTAGGGATGGTGGCTATTGCTCTTCTAGATGATTCTGACACTTAAAGACAAAATACAATATAGAGATATTATCTTTATATCATGAAAAATAAATAGGAGAATGGGAAGGAAAAGACACCTCTCATTTATACCAAAATGAGGAAAGACTATTCATCATGTACACCACCATAACATTGTTACTTGCTTTCATGGAAGATGAAACATGTGAAATCAAGTAACAATCTTGGTTTCCATGTCAATGGTATTGCTGTTGGAAGTCAGTGAGTACCCATCCCACCTACCTGTAGTTACACTGTGCTACTCTTGGGTCTGTTGTAATGAGGAGGAGTGGGCTTTGTTCCCAGCATCTGAGAGGAGCGTGGGCCCTTTTGTTCCATCCTGCCCAGCTCCAGGCCGCTGGGCTAGCTTAGATTTGAAATAACCACATGGAAATTGTAGTAAATTTTACTGCCTGGCCCATTATCACTAGCCTCTTGTTGGCTAACTCTTACATCTGATTCAGTCCATTTCTAATAGTCTGTGTCTCACCACGAGGTAGCGGTCTTACTGGGAGTCATTCAGCATGTCTGACCCTGGCAGCTGCATGGCGGCAGCTCTCCCTGACTCATTCTTCTTCCCAGCACACTGTTCTCTTTTCCCCAACTACCTAAATCCTGCCCTATCAAAAGGCCAAGGCAGTTTCTTTATTAACCAATGAATGCAACACAAAATACATAAGAACCCTCCTACACCAGGGGTCTTAAAGCAGACATGAGCAATTTCAGATTTATAAACATGGAGGGGTAAATAAAGAATTATTTGGAACCAATTCTAAATGGCATCATCAGTCTTTCCCTGACTACTCATTTCATCAAGAAGTGCAAAGGTGGCCTATACTGTCAGAGAATCCTGCACAGAATTCAGAAGTTCACAATTTCAAGTTTCATGAAGATAAGTCCATGTAAATGTGACAGTCTTATTTCTTCTCAATTAACATCTAAACTTCAGTATGAAGAACTTTTCTGACTTTGGTGATTCATTCTTCATTAAAATTCAATGACCCCATCATCACCACAAACCAGTTTTATTTGTTTCTTCTTCTTAGGGTAGATACTGATAATTTTACTATTTCGCCCTTTCTTCATATTTAAGTCAAGTCAAACAAATCTATTGTTCATATTAATTTGGCTAAAATATTTGATCTCAATACCCATTAGTCACTCAGAGCTTGCTTTCTATAGACACTTGATTACAGGTATTTGGAGGTGTTATAATCAAAACTCAATAGACAACCCAAAACCAGTACAGAAATAAAAAGGTATCCTTAAGATACTATCTCTTTGAATCTTTCCCAAACCCAAGATGTATGGTAAATAAAATGAGAATGTCTGCCATAGACTCTGGTGTTTGAATAATTAGTTGATAGTTGATACTCTTCGGGTAGGTTTAGGAGATATGTTTTTTCTAGAGGAAGTACATCATGGTGCGTGGCTTTGAGGTTTGAAAGCCATAAGCTCACAAGTTGACTCTACGATTCCTGCTTGCTATTGAAGATGCAAGCCTTCAGTTTTCTGCTCTATCCACCATGCTTGGTTATTGCTTCCCTTAACTAATAGTGATAGACTTTTATCACTGGAAACATGAACTCAAAACAATCCTCCAAATTAGTTTCCTTGAAAATGGTGTTTTGTAATAGAAAAGTAACTAATGCAACAGGCAAGTAACAATGATTCTGGCCTCCGGAAGTACGTTATGCAGGAAGCAGGATGTAATCAGAAAAATTGCACTGTAAAGATATGTAGGGAGTTTATGTGTTGTGGGGGTAGATAAGAAAATTTCTGTTGTCTTAGAAAGGTAAAATGGATATTAAATAAGAAACTCAAGGACAATGTGAGGCCTTTGAACATGTCTTGAAACCCTAGCTTGTTCTTATTGCCTGCATTGTTTCTGTGGGAGAAACTGATGTTGTTTATCACAGTTATATTAAGTTCTAGCCCAGAAGTAGAAGTCACTGAAGTCTAATCCAGGAATGATAGTACAGTTGTTGTCATGACTAGAGCGTCACACTAGGAAAGGAAAATCAATGAATGACTCATCACATGTTTGAATACAGAAGTACCTGGTCGTACAGTAGCTAAAGAATAAAACCCAATATGGCATCTGTTTCAACTATGCCCTCTAAATCTCTAGTGACAATGTTTTCTGTAACCCTGATGGAAAATTCAGAGAGAGGAAAATTAATTTACCTTCTGAATATGAAGCATTACTAAACCATTCAAGTCTCATTTCTTGAGTGAACTTCTTTATACTTAGAAAAGTTCCATGTTTTCAACTATCTGGAATTATTGCTGTTAATAATCTATAGCCATGAATCATTGTCAACTCTCCAATTTCATGTATTAAGATGAGGAGTTATATTCCATTGTTTAAAAATGTTCTTGAATAGATTAGCTGAAGAAATTCAATTTGTTTTTAAATTATAAGTTAAATAATATAGCATATATTAGGTAAATGGCTTGAGTATGTACTTATCAAATACTAATTACTTTCCACTACCAAAAATGAATGATCTCTTTCATTGATTCATGAGTTACGTCAATTATTTTTATTTCTGTCTTCATTTTCTTATAGAAATTAAAAATCTCTTTTCACTGTAATCAGACATTTTTGTCAGTACTTCTGACTCTGCAATAATGACATGGAGACATATTAATTTTAAAATTTCAGCTGGTTGCTTCAGGCTTGTTACTACCTAGCTCTTACAATCAAAATTAACCCATTTCTATCAATCTACATGTTGCCACATGGCTCATGGCTTTAACTGTCCTCTAGAATTTTTTGTTTCCTCTGTTTGTTATGGTACCCCTAATCTTCTTTTTACCAGAGTTCTCTCTGTTTGGCTCTCCTGCCTATACCTCCTGTTTAGTTAATGATTATTTAGCTCTTTATTAAACCAATCAGAAGGCACTTTGACAACAACACATCTGCACAGTGTATAAAAACCTTATTCTACAACATCTCCCTCTTTTGTCTAAAGATAAAGAAACAAGAGGATTTAACTTTAACACAGTGAAACTATATATAGTAAGAACAATTATCAGGTAAGAATTATAATTTCAATGTTCAGACCATTTGTATTTGACTATTTTAGAGAAAATACTCTATTATTTCATCTATTATACGGAGTCCAGAATTCTATATCCAATTTAGCTTCAATTATAACTAAGGAAAACTGTAACTATGACTATTTCATCTTCAATTCCATCAAAGACTTCAGAAGGATATAATAATATTAGTAAACAGTAAGTAAACAACTTCCTACACTATATAGGAAATAATAGAAACAACTGGCTGCCTAGACAGTCACCCAAGTTTCCTCTGCAACTTTGGAACATACATATTCAGCATATAGGGCCAGAAACTTGACAGATTTTTCTGTGAAGCAGTAATTTGGCAAAGGTCAGCAGTTACTTTTTTAGGTCCTTCTTTTCCATTTTGTATAGCACACTGTCAGCAATTCAGGCAAATCACTAGCTTTTGCCACAAAGGAGGCACACTCCATATAGACCATATAGAGGTTCTTTGATGCCAATAATCCTTTTTATTGAGGTAAATTGGTGCTTTAAAGTATAGCTGTAGCTCACTGTCATGAAAAGTCTTCTGCTATGAAAGCATTTTCAAATGAAGTATTTGAAGACCACCTATATGTTTAAAAATATATCTGTTTAACTTTGAAAATATACCTAATATGACTACAAGTTTGATATTTATAGATTAATAACTTCTAAGTTGCATTTCTTAATCATCCTAAATACTTTGCAATAATAGTTTTTAAGGACTTCAACTTTACAATATATATGTTTTAAATTAACTGCATAGGTATATTATCTTAAACAAATAGAGACACATATGCAGAGTTTATTCTAAGAAAAACACTTAGATTTGTATCAATATACAGAAATTGCTCCTAATGTAAACCATTTTAGACTAGTGGTTGTTCAAAAGTATACTCAACAACTAATCCTTTTGTCACACCATTTTACTACTATATCTCTCTTTTTCCCTCCAGAAAGAGATCCTTTTGTTTCATGGTTTTTCTGACCATTACCAATAACAACTTGTAACTAACCTCCATAAATGATGTTAAAAATCCATAACCTAATGAATGACCAAAAACACCCATTCCACATTTTGGGAATGTGGGTGTCATATGTTTTAGTTTGTTTTCTCTTGTTTAGGGGCACTGCCATCTTTAGGGGGCACTAAGAAAATTGGGATAATGGTTAAATCCTGGGAAAACTAGCCGTTGTTAAGTCTTATCTGAAGGGCTTATCTGAAGTTTTGGCTGGAGTACTCTGTGAGGCTGGATCATCTCAGCCAGCAGCCTTGAAACTGTCCTGGATGCAGAGTTCTAATGAAACTGCAAGAGAGGCACGCTGTGTCTGAATCACCTGGGCCCTGTTTTCATTGGTTATTGGTGCTCTTGCTTCGAAAACACTTAATTTCTAAGGTAACATACATATCAGAATTAATACAAGTATTGATTGTATGTTGTACACTAGCCAGACAAAGATGACTTTTATTCTACTTTTGAGTAAATGAAATCTCTTATTTGAATTTATCATGACTTTATCCTGACAACGTGTTGCCATGTGGCTCATACCTTTTACCTGTCTTCTAGCATGTCTTATTTTCTCTGCATCTGCTGGTGATGCTGCACTGCTTCTTCTCAGAATTCTCTCTGTTTGCCTCTCCTGCCTATAACTCCTGAATTACTAATGCCAATTTAGCTTTGACAAAACTAATTAAAAGGCACATATACAAAAATATATCTCAGTGAACAAGAAGGTTATTCTGCAACAGTTAACTTTACTAGATTTATTTTTGATTATGAAAAACAAACAATATAAAATTAACATTTTAATTAAAATCAAAATTTTTTATTAAAATCAAAACAATCTATTTAACATGATATAAAACATACCTTTAAATAGAAAAATATTATGGCTTATACTTATTTTAAACTTAATTTGATAATCATGTGAAAACAACCTTCAACTCATCCATAAAAAGGAATTTTTAATTGTAGTCTTTTGGGAAAACACTGAAAGGCTTTGAAAAAGTAACTCTTATACAGACATTTTAAACATTATCTCTTTCAAGGAAATAACACAAAACATGGGTAGTAAGTTTTACTGTAAGAAAAATTTCTTGCAAACTGTTCAGTAAATAGTTCCTTAATCTTTGAAAAAGTTATGTATCCAATGGAATCTAGTAAGTGTATTATTTCTATAGTATATTTATTTTGTTATTAGGCTATTTATGTTTTCAAAAATATTGATATCTGTGAATTCCTGCTTGCTAATTATAATGGGTATCTTGTCTCTTCTGAAGTCACCAAGAGAGAAGCAATTAAACTATGGATTCTTGACTTGAAATATCCTTGCTCAGATGTTTCTGTGGTCTAGGTAGGATGTAAATAGAGTTTAACTACATGTTTTGACTGTGCTATGAGGAGAAGTATGTATCTGCACAATTTGGAGGAGGTCTAACTCATGCATGTCAATGTGTATGTCAGGGGATAGGAAGTAAGCTTGCATAATCTACTTTATAAGGAAAGTCAGAAGAGAATGTTGACTCATAGTTTACCCAATATCATGGTAGCAAAAAGAAAAATATTCATAATCTTTATTCAGATTATATATAGTCATTATGTCCAATACATTAATATATTCTGAGGAGGGCTAGGGTAGTTATAAACTGATGTCCTAAAAAGCAAGGCATGTACTAGTTCTGCTGATTATCAAAATGTTATCATGGATTTCCAAACTATAAATGACATTACTCCATAAAGATTTTTGTGAATAAATTAACTATTTACAAGATTGTGTTGTATACCATTTATTATTTTATGAAATAGTTAAAATCACTTAGATTTTAATTCTTAAGAAATGCTGAAGTTGTAGAGAGATGGCTCAGTGGTTGTGGGCACTTGCTGCTGTTCTAGCGGTCTTGTGTTCAATTCCTAGAATGATATCAGGTGACTGACAATTGTCTGTAACTCTAGTTAAGGGGTACCAGGTTCTCTCTTCTTGCCTCTGTAGACATCTGGACCCATGTGCACATATCTATGCACATACACAATGTACTTACCCATCTATGTCATTTTCCATATCTAAAAATATTGAAATTACATTAATAAAAGTTATGGTCAATCAGTAAGAGAATTAGTTAATGAAATCAAAGAGTTCATTAGAGTTTATTTTCATATTGAATGGAAAATTATACAATGATATATGAGAAGTTACAAATAAGAAAGAAATCAATTCATGTCTTTGATCATCTTCAATAGAAATACATGCTTAAGCCAATACTGTAACAAGGAAAAGGATTTAGTATTGTGTTTTGCATCTCAGTGATCACAGAATCATGCACCTTAAGTAGACTGGCAGTGGAAAGAATGATTTACATGGAATCTTGGTCACATTTGTGATAGAACTAGAAGGTTCTTATCCAAAGATTTGTAACTCTTGAATTTCAAGAAAGTGTGTTTATGATGGAATTTTACACAGAAAAAAAGAAAAATTGAATATAAGCCTACTCAAAATGGTGAAAATCATAACATGTTATAAATAATATAGTTATAAAGGTGAGATAGGGTTATATAGAGAAAGCATTGGAATGAATGGGGTTAGTCAAACTTAGGAATGTGTAAAGAAATGAGATTTTCTAACACAGTGATTGGTATTAGAATTGCTTACAAGTTTCATAAAATTGCAATTCTTGTAGATTCCATTTTAAAACATCCATTGAAACTTTGTGTCAGCATAAGAAGGTCTGAATATTTCACTTTTATTGGATATTTAGTTTCGTTGATTATATAATGATGCAGGTTAAGTGAACAAACAATCTTTATATGCTTTTCAATATGACTTAAAATTATAAACAATTGGGCTAAGAGCAGACTGGAGCCACACATCCTTAAATTCAAATTCAGCCAACATATGTTTGAGTCCTTTCTCATAGAAAGGTTGAGACTAGCCTATATTTTTTGAATTAAGGTGGCCTTAGTAACACACTTGCAGTGAACAAATAATATGCATGTAAAATGGTAACTTTAGTGACTGAATCACAGATGTTGATGAGTGTCCTAACCAAGAATCTTAATGCATGTGCCTCTGGAATCATGAGCCCCATGTGGGGCATGTTACTTCCCCAAATCTTCTATGCTAAAGAAGTGTCCAAAGTGCCGACTAATTCAGTCTTTAGCTAATCGATGTTTTTTCAGTTCTTTCACCTAGCATATAAGTGTCAAAGTCTTATGGTTGATCAAACTTTTGGCAATATATGATTTAAATTACTGGAAAAACATAAGGGAACATATAGATGAGCTCAAACAACTGCCAAAGCCAAGTGTTGAGGTAGAAGATAGTGTTCTTATGGCATGATAGTAAGTTTGGGACAAGTGACTGTGTAAAGGCCCGGATAACAAACACAGTGTTTGTGACCTCAGATTCTTTCCCAGTCTCTAAATTTATATTGTAATGATCTTTAATTGATTGACTATAATAAGTATTGATTAAGATAATCATAACAGTCATAGCACTAAATATTTCTAAGGAGTAAAAATATGTGGAAAATCTAGAGTATGGTAGTGTATTTCTCTAATGTCAGTGCTTGGGTGGCTGAAAACCAGGAGTTTCTCCTGTGCACTAGTTATATAGTGAGTTCAGTTCATGCAAGCTTAGGCTATATGAGACTATGTCAGGGGAAAAATCTTTCTGTCTGTCTCTCTCTACTCACAACTGATACATGTTTGCAGCTAAAGTAAAAATATAAATATAATAGTATGTTTCACATTAAGGAGCTTAGGGTCCTTCTTTAGGATGTTATCTATAAACCAAAGAGTTTGCAAAAATACAGAAACAGTTTGGCAAGTTCATGAGGTGCTTCCAATTTGAATTCATTCATCACTTATTTATTTACAACTGTTGAATTCATTCATCACTTATTTATTTACAACTGAGTTTTCTTATACTTACAAGTTATAATATTGGAACTGGAGAGATGGCTTAGTAGTTAAGAACACTTACTGCTCTATTGGAGGATATCAGCACAGTTTTCAGCATTTGTGGGTTGTCTCACAATCCATGGTCCTTTGATATACCATGGGCACCTGCACGTAAGTGACATATACACATATATATCATAAACATATATAAATCTTAAACAATAGCTATAAAAAGACTAATTTGCTCTTTGTGATAAACAGATGAAATCCCATAGTTGTAGTATCAGGTACAGGGATTCAAAATTATCAAACCATTAAGCATTATGATTATATAATCTATTCTCTATACTTCTTCTTAAAGAACAAGTTGATATATTATGATAAGAGAAAACTCAATTCACTTATATACAACTTTCTTTGAAAGAAAAAATATAAGATGAACAATCTGTCCTGGGGCAGGATATACCAGAGTCTGAAAAAGAACTGTAGTAGTAGGAAAGTGGGATTTTTCATTTACAAAGAAATAAACTTGCCTTCTGAAGCATAGCCCAGTGTGTATTGTGGACTCTTCTAAGCTCCTGCAGGAATAACTCATCGTGTAGGACAGTGGGTGGAAGACGTGGGCATACTAGAATAAAAGGAGGCAAAATATTTCAAGCCTGGAAAATAGAACTGGGTGATGCTCTCTGAATT
The DNA here is from genome assembly GCA_028555095.1 of Dicrostonyx torquatus. Classification (NCBI taxonomy): domain Eukaryota; kingdom Metazoa; phylum Chordata; class Mammalia; order Rodentia; family Cricetidae; genus Dicrostonyx; species Dicrostonyx torquatus. The sequence continues at coordinate 5,987,113 of JAQHUG010000059.1, forward strand.
ATAGTGAAGAAGCCTGTGTAGATTGAGTTGGTTGAAATCAGCTCTATTTTCCTGCCCACAACTTAATTGTCCCAGGAATCAATAAGGTCCATCTAGTTGACAAATAGAAAAGGACAAATTTGTCTGTGTAGGCTTGCTATGAACTCGTCCCCAGTGGCAGCACTACCAAAGAGATGAACAAGTCTTTCTCTGCAGGTGTAATAAGCACTGAGTACTGACAAGAATTCTGTTTAAATTTTAAAAATTAAGTGTGTGTGTGTGTGTCCTGGTGCATGTTTGGAGATTAAAGAACTATTTTGGGATGGCAATTATCATCTTTCGCCTTGTTCGTAAAGGATCTCATATGTTTCTTTCATGCTACCTGGCCCATGTGCTTTCAGGTGATTTTCCTGTCTTTTCCATCTTACTTTATGAATTCTGGAATGACAAATAGGAAGCACTACATCTGTCTTTCTTTCAAACACTAACTTTAGCAACCATGCTTAGGTTGCAGGCTTGTGCATAAAATGTTTTGGTCTACTGAATCATCTTGTCAGAGTTTCTTATCCTTTCTCTAGGTCTAATGTCTTACCACTCTAAAAACTTTTATATGTCAAAAATACATGGGTATATAAAATAATTGTCATAAATCAATTTTATTAAAGGTAAAATAGTTTTGCATATCAACTAGATGGATATGCTAGTTTATAAAATTCAGAGATATACTAATTTGATACCAGCAAACAAATGGTGATAGTATTAAATGTCATTGTTATTCATAATGCAATCTTTGTATGTACTATACAATGGCTACATAAAAATAAATCCAAATCTGAACCAAAAAGTTACAGGCTGAGCTTTTTTTCTTGGCGGCGGGTCCTTGGTGAGTGCCACAGCTTCAGATCTACCTGCTCAACTGAGGGTAAGACAAACTCTAGCCCCCAGGCGCTCTGCTCAATTAGGAGACTCCCTCTCCTCTTCCCCCCAGCTTTTCTGTGTCCCACATCCCAGAGGGTCCCAGGGCAAGCTTCCCTTTGACGGACCCGGTTCCTGGCAGGAATTGGCCTGCTTCAGGGCTGGGACCTTGGCCCAGGCTTTTCTGTGTCCCACACCCCAGAGTGTCCCTGGGCAAGGCTCCCCTTTGACAGGGCCCCGGTTCCCCTCGGGAATTGGCCTGTGGCAGGGCTGGGAACTTGGAAGAGGGTGGGTCCAGCATTAACCTGCAGGGCTCCAGCAGAGAAGCCAGACCTTTTCATGGTGGTGGGTCCTTGGTGAGTGCCACAGCTTCAGATACACCTGCTCAACTGAGGGTAAGACAAACTCTAGCACTCAGGCTCTCTGCTTGATTAGGAGACTCCCTCTCCCCTTCCTCTAGCTTTTCTGTGTTCCATAGCCCAGAGGGTCCCTGGGCAAGACTCCCCTTTGATGGGACCCGGGTTCCCCGTGGGAATTGGCCTGTGGCAGGGCTGGGAGCTTGGACAAGGGTGGATCCAGCATAAACCTGCAGGGCTCCAGCAGAGAAGCCCACCCCTTTGATTGAGGCTGGTCCTTGGTGAACACCACTGCTCCAGATCCCTCTGACTGGAGTGGACCAGAGCAATCCCCTCAGACCAAGCAAGTGACCACTAGCTACTACTAGTTGATCCATCTGGAGAGGAAGAGATGGGTAGGCGCCAATCCAAGAGTTCCTCTAACAACCTGAAATGCAACATAAAAACACCAGAATCCTGCAATTATGCAACAAGAAGATCTGAGCAAACTAATTCAGAAGTAGAAGAAATAGACCTTAAACATAGCCTTACAAAAATGATAGAGTCCATTAAGGAAGAGGTGAAAAATTCCCTTAAAGAAAGAGATGAGAAGACTAACAAAAAGTTAGAAGAAATGAATAAATACATCAAAGATACCCTAGAA
>JAQHUG010000059.1:5993988-6024309 GCA_028555095.1 Dicrostonyx torquatus
GGGAGCTCATCAAATCCAGCTGGACCAGGACTGAATGAGCATATGACCTAACTGGACTCTCTGAATGTGACTGCCAATCGGGACTGACTGAGAAGCCAATGATAATGGCACTGGGACCTTTCTTCTGCATGTATTGGCATTTGGGGAACTTATTCTATATGGATGCACATCTTCTTAGACCGAGATGGAGGGGGGAGGGCCTTGGGCTTCCCATGGGGCAGGGTATCCTGCCCCATCTTAAGGAAGCAGGGGGAGGGTGGTGAGGTAGGGGGGAGCGGGAGGGCCGGTAACAAGGGGACTAAATGTAAATTTTTCTTGTAATAATGATAATAAAAAAAGAAAAGAAAAAAAAGTTACAGGCTGATTTTTAACTGGCACTGTGTAGCTTGATAGCATGAACAGTATGAAGAATTAGTGCTATATGTCTAAAACATAGTTATTTTAGTTACATTTTTATTGCTGTGAAAAAAATAACATGACCATAATCAGTTTGGGAGAGAAGGTTTTGCTACAGTTTATAATTCCACAGCACAGTTCTTGAGGAAATTAGTGCAGGAACTCAAACAAAAACCTTGAGGCAGGAGCTGAATGTTGAAGCCATGGAGGAGAGCTGCTTACGCCTTTCTTCTCATGACTTGTTCACCGGATTTGCTTGTTTGCTTGTCTTTTTCTTCTTCTTTTCATTTTTTATTGTGTTTGTTTTTTTGCTTTTGTTTTGTTACTGGAGAGAGTAACTCTGACAACAGCTAGAGAAGTCACCAATCTGCTTACAGTCGACAGCCAGTTCAGACACCCTCTCTACTATGTAGCTCTGACTGTCCTGGAAATCACTATGTAGACCAGATTGCCATGAAACTCACAAAGATCCACTTGCCTCTGTCTTGAAAGTGCTGAGATTAAAGGGATGCACAACTACCACCCAGTCATCTGCTGTCTTATAGCACCCCATATCACTAGGAATGGCAATGACCAGAAAGAACTGGCCTTCAGACATCAACCATCATTCAAGAAAATGCATCACAGGCTTGCCCACAGACCAATACAGTAAAGATATAGTAAAGGCATTTTCTCAATTAAGGTTCTCTTTTCCAAATGACTATAATTTATGCCATTTACATAAAACTACCCAGCACATAAGATTAAAATGAAGTATGATACACCAGAATCAATGACAGCAAGAAAAACACTGATTCATTGTTAGTTTGACTTTGAATTAAGTCTTGGTACGTGTATATTCCCAAATAATTTCTTTTTTAAATTAAATATCATTTTTCATTTATTTTACATACCAAACTGTTTCTCCTCCCTCTTCTTCAACCATACTGCCTCCTTTCCCAGTTATCCCCATTCTTATCCACTTCTCCTCCATGGAATGCAGAAAGGGGTAGGCCTCCCATGGGCTTGCAAAATGCATCACCCATCAAGTTGGGGCAGGTCTGAGCTCCTGCATGCATATCCAGTCAGGGCAAGGAAATCCAACTTGGAGAACATGTTACCAAAAGCCAACTAAGCTCCAGGAAGAGTTCTTCCTCCCACTATTAGAAGCCTTACTATGAGACCAAGCTAAAAAATTGTCACACAGATGCAGAGGACCTACATCAGTGCTATGCTGGCTCCCTGTTAGTCCAGATTCGATGAGCTCTCATGAATTCAGGTCCACTATCGGTGTAGGTTCCCTCATCATGACACACCTGGGTCATACAATCCCTCCTCTCTTTCTTCCAGTACAGTGCTTGTCTGTAATCTCTGCCTCTGCTTCCAGAAGTTACTGGAGAGAGTAACTCTGACAACGGTTAGAGAAGTCACCAATCTGTTACAGTCGACAGCCAGTTCAGACACCCTCTCTACTATTGCTAGGAATCTCAGTTGGGGTCATTCTTATGGCTTTCTGAGCTTCTCCTTGTCACAAGGTTTTGCCCTAACCCAAGAATATCCCCTGTCAAGACATCTCTTTTGTTACTCTTTCACTCCAACTTGCCTCCAACAGTCTCCTGCACCCAGCTCCCTCTATCTAGTTCCCATTTTTCTATCCCTCCAATCCCCCTGACCCCAGATTACCCAGGAGATCTTTTCTACTTCCCTTTCCCTCTTCGTGGCTTCCTTGCTATCTAGACTCTAGGGCTGTGGACTGTAAGTTGGCTATCCTATACTTTACTCCTACTACCTACCTACCTATGATTGAGTACATACCACGTTTCTCTTTCTGGATCTGGATTACCTAACTCAAAATAATTTTTTTCTAGTTTTATCCATTTCCCTGAAATTTCCATGAAAGAATTCAAAACTCAGGATAGTTAAAACAATTAGTACAATAAATTAATTTTCAGACGCATCACCATTTCTGACATCAAGCTATAATATAGAACTATAATAATAAAAACATCTTGGAATTGGTGCAAAAAATAGATATATGGGTAAATAGAATTGAATCAAAAACCCTGGATTAAATCTACACACACATATGTGCACCTGATTTTTTGATGATGAAGCCAAAATTACACAATGGAAAAAAGAAAGCATCTTCAAGAAATGGTGCTGGTATAACTGGATGTCAGAATATAGAAGAATGAAAATAGATCCATATTTATCATGCTGCACAAAGCCAAGTCTAAGTGGATCGAAAACCTCAACATAATTCCAACTACACTGAAGCAGACAGAAGAGAAATGGGAAGTAGCCTTGAATGCATTGGCACAGGAGATTGCTTCCTAAATATTACACCAGCAGCACAGACATTATGATTAACAATTAATAAATGGGACCTCCTGAATGAAAAGTTTCTGTAAGGCAAAGGACATTGTCAATAAGACAAAACAGCAGGCTAGAGAATTGGAAAAGATCCTCACCAACCCCACAACTGACAGAGGACTTATCTCCAAAATACAATGGACTCAAGAATCTATATTATATTGTACAATGAGTGGTGTTAGAGAGCTTTAATACAGTGTATAGATTAGGCATCACTTTATAGTAGGTACCACTGGGAGCAGAGATCTGGCTTACAGCAAAAAATGTGAATTGGTCTTTCAGATGACTCAAATTTGGTTGTGACTCACAGCTCTTTTTAATTCCAGCCTGAGGCTTCTGAGACCATCTTCTGTCCTCTATGACACTGCATTTAGATGTGCAAAGCCACATTCAGATACAAATAATTTTAAATGTTTTTTTTCTTTAAAAAATTACCTTAAAAAACATGGGATTTTTCTTTTGGAACATACCTGTGTAATGTTGATAATAATAATCTAATGCCTCAAATCCTCAAATCCAACTCCAGAACATACATTCTAAAAGACCTTGAGCAAGACATATGACTTTCATGCCTCCAACTCATCATCATCTACAGTAAGTATGTGGAGAATAATACCAGTTTTACAAGGTTATTTTGGTGACTAAATGTGTTATGAATTAAACTTGGTAAAACTCAGCAATGCAGAAAGCTCTTTGCAAGAATCTGATAACCACCTATTTTTATATCCCATTTCTGTTATGGATAGTATTTGATGAGTATATATATAGTTATACATTTGCATTAGTCAATATGTCTCACTTTTAAACTAATATGTATTGCTTATTGTATATCACATTAAATGTTCTCATTAGTTTTGGCATTAAATGATCTAGCTAGCTCGAACTTCAGTGATGAGTATGTAACTATCTTTGCAAGACTTAGATAGGACCAAGAAATTCTTGATTTATAGTTGATGAAAATAATACGTACATTAGCTAATTCAGAAGTTGGTGAAGCATCATCACAAAGGACTGACTAATAAACAAAGGACATTAAGCTTATAGCTCACAAGCCTAGAGAAGCTAAATAGCAAGGTAAACCCAAAGAAAAACATATATAGATCCTCCTAAATTTCGGAAGCAAACAAGATTGCCAGACAAAAGCTGGAAGAAGGGAAGTGGGGATGTGGGTGGAGGTGGGCAAAAGGGAGAGGGGGAGGGAGAAGGAAAGAAATGAGAACAGCTTGGAGGAGTGGGAGGGTGGAGATGGAGGAAGGGTGGATATTGGAGAAGGGAATAAGATATCTACATTAAGGGAGTCATTTTAGGATTGGCAAGGGACTTGTCTAGAGGGGGGATCCCAGGTGTCCACAGGGATGTCCCCTTTGGGCAGCAGAGGAGAGGGTACCTGAACCAGCCTTGTCCCATAGTCACATTGATGAATATCTTGATCATCACCATAGAAATTTCGCCTGATGGATGGAGATAGAGTCAGAGACCCACATTCACATCAGAACAACAGACTGAGCTCCCAAGGTTCAGTCGAAGAGCAGAAGGTGGGAGAATTGAGCAAGGAAGTCAGGACTGCGAGGGACTGGTCCATCAACTGAGACAGTGTGCCTAATCTATTGGGAGCTCATCAAATCCAGCTGGGCAAGGACTGAGGGAGCATATGACCAAACCGGAATCTCTGAATGTGGCTACCAATAGGGGCTGACTGAGAAACCAATGATAATGGCACGGGAACCTATCTCTTCTGCATGTATTGTCTTTTTGGGAACCTAGTCTATACTGATGCACACCTTCTTAGGTTGAGATGGAGGAGGGAGGGTCTTGGGTGTCCCACAGGGCAGGGTATCCTGCCCCCTCTTAGCGAAGCAGGGAGAGGGAGGAAGGGTGGTGGGGGAGCAGGAGGGCCTGGGACAAGGGGAATAAATGTAAATTTCTCTTGTAACAATAAATACAAAAAATGGGACGGACTATCAAAACCATTGCAAATATGTAATGATACTTGAGTGATATATTTTCACATGTATGTTTAATTTTATTTTAATATCTGATTATGGTTTCCTCAAAAGATACCTCCTCTTAAATCAGACTAGAAATACAAGTACATTTAACTTGAGGATCTCAGAAAATTCTCTAATTGTATGCAGGAAAACAGCACATAAATATATGAATATGCAAATTCTGAAAACTTTTGCCACTCCAACAACTTATTCACTACTGGTGTGGAAGGTTCTTCTGTCTATTTGTTGCTTTTATTGGTTAATGAATAAAGAAACTGCCTTGGCTTTTTGATAGGGCAGAACTTAGGTAGGTGGAAAAAAAAACTATACTGATGCTGGGAGGAAGAAGGGCAGAGTCAGGGGAGATGCCATGGAGCCGCTACTGGAGATCGATGTGCTAAAACTTTGCTGGTAGGCCATGACCTTGTGGTGATGCACAGACTAATAGAAATGGGTTAAATTAAGATGGAAGAGTTAGCCAATATGAAGCTAGAGCTAATGGGACAAGCTGTGATTTAATTAATACAGTTTCTGTCTGATCATTTTAGTTCTAAGCTAGTCAGGCAGACAGGAAAGACAAGGGACCCCCTCTTCCAACACACTACATTCTGGAAAGATTCTGCAGAAGTCCTTGGTTTTAACTTGCTGTTCCCAAGATTAGAGCTCCCTGTTTAGCTACAGGTGTTAATACTTAATTACAACTTCCTTGCTCCTTCTAAGAATCCCATTTCTTGCCAACTTTCACTTTTCCTTGCTCTATCCCATAAACCTTTCATTTAAAATCCTAGTCCGTTAGAGCTTCTCTCTCTTTTTATCTCATATGAATACTGTAAATTTTTTTCTTAAGGAGATTAATGTCACAGCACTGTAGTTATCTCCTGCTTTGATTCTGGTTTATTTATTCAGAGCCTTACTGTTTGTTTAAAACATATAGCATTTAGTCTCAAAGAGACTAGTTACTTTCACAGAATCCATCTAAGTAAACAATAGGAAGAATTTCTTATAGGCTTTTAAATACTCTTACTGAGATCCACTAAGGAGTTTTGGTATAGAATGGGGATTGTGAACACTTCACATGAAAGCCAGGGTTTATTTTCTGCCCATTGTCTGCTCACTGTTTTATTGTTTGCTTCAGTGCATGTAGCAGAATTTCCACACAGCATGCCCTGGCTGCCTCTACTTGCATAAAACATGATGCTCTTCCTTGAACAATGCTAGAATATATTACATAAATTTCCTTTTGATGCCCAGCATGTTCTCTGCTCTAATAGAAACTGAGCAGAATTGCATCTTTTTTCCATCAGTGTTGCCATTGTGTTTCATAACTCTCTCTTCTGTGAATCCAATAACCATCTTGAAGCTATTAGGAAGGATGCTTCTCATGAAGGGTAGAAGTTGCTCAGAGGGACAAGGCCAAAGATGATCTAGCTTGCAATTGAATGGTAGCAAAACAGAACACATTCTGAAGGCTTGGGAAGCTGTGTACCAAAATTTTTTCATTAAAATACTTGCAGGATGGAGAAGCCTGATAAAAATGCAAGGCAACTCCCAAACTGTTTACATTTACCTGGTTGTAAACACTTAACTTGTTGGAGTTCCTTTCTGTAGAAGCTATTCCAATGTGATCCATTTCCCATCACTCTCAAATATCATATCTTTCAACCATCAATAGAGGCACACACTCTTCAGTCACCTTTTTTGCCATTAAACAAAGCTAGTTAAGGACAAGAAGATGAAAGTAGACCTCTGCATTGAATGTCTTGTAAATGTGTTATCCTGTTACAAAGGGATAGAAAAACACCAGAGTACCAGTCTTCAACATTTGGATGCTTCTATGATGTCAGAATCTATAAAATGCCCATTATTGACAATCAAAGAAGAACTGAAGATTTTACAAAAACCCCCAGCATTAATACTTTCGAGATGGTAGCCCAATTTTGCTTTCACATAATTTGTGTGCAATGACCAATAAATGAGTAAAACACCTATTTTTAAGTGGTGGAAGACATTTGTGGTTGGTAGAGGTTGAGGTCTTCCTAAGGCCTTGCAGCTTATCTCAATAGCTTGGCAAGATGGGATGCCCTCCCCACAGCAGAACTTCCAGTCGACTGCCCTTATATAGATAATGTCCTTAGGACTAAAGAACTTGCCTCATCTGAAAGCTGTCTCTAATCCCTAGATATCTGTTTCTAAAACAAATGTGACTTATTTTTAGCTTGAAACCTGACATAGATCCCTGCTAGAAGGTTCTCTTGCTGTACATATGATAACTAAGACTTAGGCTAGGAGCCTTATGATAAGAGTATGCCACTCAACAAAAAATATGGTTTATTCCCAGGTTTTCCAATCCTATATGTTTCTTTTACTCTTGAAGAATGTTACACTGGTTCTTCGAAGTCTGTCTTCAGAACTGTCTCCATTCATGCTCACGGACCATGTACAGAGTATCTTTTTACTGCTACTGCCTCATGTCCTCTGGACCCAGTAGCCAACAGACCAAGAAGGAAAGAGAACAGCCCCACATTTAAGCTAGATGTATAATTTATTTGATTTCCTTTTATTAATTGCAATGAAAAGTGTCTTGGTCACAACTATCATGCTTCCTGAAACACCGCTAACCTGGAGTAACCTGTTTAAAAATCGGACAATTTTTGTGTTTTGAAAAAAACATAATAAATACCATGGTTTGTTGTCAAACCTGAAAATGCCAATTTTCAGTCCCAGTTTTTTGGAAAAATCACATTAAAAATAGCTTTAACCCCAAGTGTCCTCTGTTCTCATCACTAATCATGTGATATCAGAGACACCAACAAAATAGTTAAATATTAAGTTTGAAATTGAGTTATTGCCTCTACTTGAAGTTTGAGAAGTTCATCTCAATATGTGCAGTGTGGAATATTCCTGTATACTGTGTGAATATATGCCACTGTGATTAGTTTAAAAATGAAGCTAACTGGCCAATATATGGACAGGTAGAGGATAGGTGGGATTTACATACAAAAAGAGAGCAAAATGAAGAAGGGGAGTAGTTTCTGGGTCAGCAGGAGACATGAAGAGAAACAAGCTGAACTTGACACACTGAGAAAAGATACCAAGCCACGTGACAAAGCATTGATTTTAAATAATGAGTTAATTTAAATATAAGAGCTAGCTAGTACTAAGACTGAGCTATTGGTTAAGCATTTATGATTAAAAATTTCTCTATGTGGTTATTTGGGAACTGGCTGGCCATACAAAAAAGTCCACCTACCCCATATTGTATGCTCCAAGCCTTAGCAAACACTCTGGTGAGGTGGTATGTGACGTTCACATTTCAGTGCTGCTGAGCCATTCATTTTATTCATTTTCTTGAGTTTTAACCACAAAGTTGAAATTTCTAAAGGTTTCTTGAATCCCAATTTTCTCATGAGATCATGAGTAAATAAATAGTATGCCACATGGCTTTTACATAAATTCTTTTACAGTCACATTTCTTTTAAAGTAGTTTGAATTTCATTGTTTTGCTTTTGCTGTGTGAAAACTTAATGCAAATGATGCCAACTACATTTCTGAAAAAAGTATAATCATTCTATATATAAGTACTGGGTTCACAGGCTTCATAAAGATATCCCATTGGCTAGAAGCAATACAACTTCATTTTATGCCAGCCTCTTTTATGTAGTCTACATATTGTCATCCCCACTTCACTTGCTTAAGTTAGGTATTTGATAACTAGTTTTATGAATATCTTCTTATTTTTATTGTAGACTTTTCTATCATTATAGTTTCCAATCTCTCTACTCATCTTAGAAACCGCCCACCTTACCTTTTCACCAGATCCACTGAGATTATTCCTAACTCACAAATGGACCCCAGAAACATTTAAATTGTATACTGTATATTGCATCACCAGAAAAATTGGCTTATAGCTACAGAAGTTTGTGTCTTAAGTCCATTCCAGCTTGCTATCCTAGTATTCCATGACAAGCTATGTTGTTTTTGAGACTTTGATATATTGCTTGACAAATCATTGACTGAGCTCTCCTTGAGCTGGTCTTAGAAGTCACTAAAGAGAGCAGCACTTCACTTGTCACAACTGATCAGAGATGAAAACACTGACAGGCTAAAATCAGCAGTTTCAGGGAGGCCATTCCCTAAAGCTCTGAATAAACATAATCAGTCTACTTAGTGTTTAAGCAAGAGTTTCTCAAGGCATGTTTGTGAATGTGTTTATAAAGCAAGAATCTTGAATCCATCAGCTCTCAAAGAGCTAATCAATATATTCCAAGCTGATCTCAGTGAAATTTTGCTCCTGGGAAGTACAATTTATTTCCATACATGGTGATGAAAAACTGAGCATCCAAGACATTTTGACAAAAGTGAAAAAGTGGACAATATTGTATCCAGCACCATTATTTTTAATTGTCCTTTTTATCAGAACAGATCACCCTACCCAGTGTAATGATTAGAAGAGTTAGTCAGGCATGGGGTTAGTGTATTGGTGAAGATAGAAAAGGGCAAACATGGTAGTTTCAAGAGGCACTGTTAGTCATAACCTCTACTTTCTGTCAAAATATTTGCTCTAAAAAGGGAATAGGAAGCCAGGGAAACGATTTAGTATATAATCTACTGTATAAATTTTTAATGTTGTCTGTATCTGTAAATAATCACTTCTCATAGATAGGGTGTTGTCCCCCACAAAATAAATTTCCAAAATGTCTCTAAAGGATGGATATCAAGTGCCATTTCCCTTTTAGAATCTGGAACAGTAATGGCATCAGCAATTCCCAGAAGAATACGTCTTATTTTTATGCACCTGAAATAGAATCCAGGTCTATCATCCACTGAAAGACAGCAAAGCTTGCTAGCTGGTCCCAAGGGAAATATGCAGAGTGATAGAAATGGAAATATGTTATCTTGGGAACCCTGCTATATTACACACAGTATCAGCAGCATAAGTGATACACCAGTCTGCATTTTTTAAAAAAAAATGTGGTTTAAGTAAATACCAGCATCTACCGTCCTTAAAAACTCAAAGATAATATCTGAAAAGCAGTAACAAATTGGATTAAGGAAGGATTTTAATAGAGAAAAGACATTTTGGAGGAATTGTTTAAACTTCTTTATCCTAGAAATGGATACTAGAGTTAAAGTACTCCAGATAGGGTAGTTGTCCATAAGCCTTAAAAAAAATCACATTAATTCCAGAGGCAGTCATTAAGTGAGTTGTCATGATTTCCTGTGGATCCTTCTCAGACAACTGCTGTACTTGTGAATCTGGAGATAGATGCTATCACCATGAAAAGCAGTTAGATATCATTTGATGATCCCATGGATTTAAGTTCACAACAGTAAAGAAAACTTTATGGGTATTACTAAAGACATGAGACATGGAAGAAGAGAAACTAAAATTAAAATAATAAAATGTTTATGCTAGATAGGAAGGTGCCATACACTTACAATAGTAATCACCTTTTATGCAACTCTGACCTTTACTTTGTTAAATAAGTCATTGCACTGACACATTTCCAGCATCATATCCACTTCAGTAATATCACTTTTTACAAGTGATCCTACTATCACATATCTCTTTTTCTTTACAAACATAGAAGTATGGCAGATTACATATATTAATTTAAGAATGACAAATACATAGTCTCACAATCATTTTATACCTTTAGATCCTTATAATTCACATGTAGAGATGTCTATTGTCAAAGTCATGATGTAGAGTCAATTGGTACACAATGGACTTATGGCATTTATATTTTTCACAATTGTATAATTTCATTCATAAATTCCTAAACATTTCCAACTTCATTCATAAATTGTCCAATATTAATGAAGCATGACAAGAATTGTAGAAATAAATAATCATCGATATAATTACAAAGTGAATGACAATTACCTCCTTACTTGTTTCCAAAGTCCCAATTATGCCTGCCTGTTTATTCTGAAAATACTACATTGATTGAATGTTCTGTAATTTATAGGTCTACCAGCTTTCATACAGTTAAATTATCACGGAACTTATACCACATTACAATACTACCCTGGTTGGGTAAAAATATTTAATATGACACTAAAATTTTGCACAGAATGATATTTAAACATAGAGAATTACCATCATCATTTACATTGAATCACTACATTGTTATTCAGTAGTTTTAGTTGCTTATTGGCTCTATTCTAAAAGAATGATACTAAATAGAGGTGAGGAATGTGAAACATAATTTGGTTACTCCTGACAGCCTACATTATACAAGGAGACAGTGTTAAAAAATAATAATGATAAATCAACATAAACTGAAAAGCAGAATGGAAAATGTACATAATTTCAAGGGCAAAAAGTAAGTAATGCTAAGATTCTCTTAAGCCAAAGAAACTAAAGATTTTTATTGCTACACATATTTAAGAGTGTTTATTATTAACATTTATGTTTTAGAAAATCCAAGGAGGAAACATGTGAGTAGGGTGGGGATGAACTTTAGTTCCTTTGAGCAATTTGGAGAATAATTTCATAAATAATGTACTAAGTAAGCTATTAAAATTATGTGACACCATTCACAGTACAGTGGGGAGGAAGTCTGATGTAACAAATTTCAGTCACTCATATTTTGAAGGTAAAAGACATTCTTGTAGGTGTATAAATGAATAAAAAGAACAAATTGACTACTAGAGACTACTTCACAAACTTATATTTTACCATACTTAAAATTAGAATAAATAAATTTCTAGATCCATGTGATTTATTCAATTCAAATCAAGGAAATTAAAAAAAAATATGAATTTGAAGGAGTAATGAATGAGTACCAAAAGAGAAAATTTCTTGACTGCATAGCCTTGTTGATGGATTCTCCAACCATCCAAGGATGACTTACACCATTGCTTCTTATATTACACCATAAATTAGAAAGATAATCAACATTATAAAACTCTTTCTAGAAAACCATTATTACTTTGTTCTCCATAACAGAAAAGAACAAAATTAGAATAAAAGAAAGCTATAAGAAAATTCCTTTGAGAAATAGAGACAAACATTTGCAAAGAGAATCCAAGAACAAATTAAACATAATATCCACATTAGACAAGAAGATTTATAAGTCATTTTATAAGATTAAGGAACATTTAACTTGTAAATCAATCAGTGAAATCTAACACAAAAGGTTAGAAATTACATGATCATACACAGACCTTTTGTAGATTAATGCTATAAAATAGTGCCACACTAGCTCAGAAAGGATTATAACAAAAGGTTCTTTATTTAGTGGAAGACTCACAGATCAACAGTCCTCTGTATGATTTGGGAACAGGACCCCAATCCAGCAGCTGAGAGAGCATGCTTAAGCTTTACCTTGGCATTTATAGTATGAGACCATGCCCAAGTGGGCTGATATCATAAAGGCTATTGGCTGAAAAACTTGCCACAGCACCTCCTCCTTTTATCTAAATAACATTCTAAGCTTAACACTGAAAGACCTAATAATCCAGACCCCCTAGCAGGAAGAGTAGAGCCAAAAATCTAGCAGGAAGAGTAGAGCCAAAAATCTAGTTTAGCCAGTTCAGTGACTCTGTTCCAGGTACTGGCTAACCACAAAGTTAGATTATAATCTTGAGAACAATCTTGAGAAATGAGGAGTTACTCACTTGTGATTATCACTGATATTTTGAGAATCTTCCAATGACGCCTTCCTTAACCCCTTTGGGTTGTGGTTTCTTCCCTTAAATACCACTTCTTCGAGCTACTTGGGGTCAAACTCCTCTACCTCTGTGTGGGATGAGTCTCGGCCCCATCACACTAGCTCCTGTCAATAAACCTCATGTAGTTGCAGCAAGGATGGTCTCTCGTGAGTTCTTTGGGGGTCATGTTATTCTGAGACTTGAGTGAGAGTCTTCCCACACCAGAGGTCTTTCATTTGGGGGCTCATCCCAGGATTGGTGACCACCCTCATCTCCAAAGACCTACTTGGAGGTGAAACATTGTCTTTATCTTTGTGTTTCCATGCTGGCTGAATTCAGGTTCTGTACTTTTGGTTTTGCAATCACTCACATCTCCAGAGGAAACAGAGGGAGCGAACAGCAGACATGCTAGGAGATCACCGACTGCTGCCCTGGGAGATGTCCCAGAAGGTTAGCAGGGACCCCAAGGAACACCTGGGAGATTCCCTGCTGAGTGCAGGTGAGGATACAGAAGTTCTCCTGGAATGGAGGAACTATAAGCCCTCCTGGCCTGGATCCTCCACATTGGGTTAAGCCCAGGGTGTGCAGATCGAAACCAGGCTCCTGAGCCCTGGCTTTCCAAGAGTCAGTGTCCAAACCAAAACCCTAAGCTCTGAGACCTGAGAATTCACCCAAGAACCAACCTTCACCTCCTCCTAAAATCTATCCTGAGATTGAGGAGCAACCTGAATGGCCAAGCCCTCCACTATCCCCTTACCCACTGCCCCAGATGCTTGACTCTGGTGCTAGAGGCAGTGTTGGGGTGTGTGTGTTGTGACAGTCACACCAAGTAGGTGTGCTCAGAGTCCTGCACAGGGTCCCGGAGGAGCAGATTCAACAATGGCATTGCTACTGCACATCTATGGGCCTCCGGTGGACCCCTCCCACCTTCAGCCCCTCCAGTATTGGCCATTTTCCTCTGCTGATCTTTACAACTGGAAAGCTAATCACCCTTCCATTTCAGAGAATTCCATCAGCCTCATAGGATTGGTGGAGTCTTTGTTGTTTTCGCACCAACTCACCTGGGATGACTGTCAGCAGCCTTTACAGGTCCTCTTTTCTATGGAAGAGAAAAAGAGGATCCTGTTGGAGGCACAGAAAAATGTCCTTGGAGCTAATGGGACACAACCAATCTTCTATATGAAATAGATGCCAGGATTGCCCTTAACCAACCCGTTTGGGACTTTAATATGGCAGTAGGTAGGGAGTGGCTGATGGTCTATCACTGAGCTCTTGTGGCAGGTCACAAAGGGGCTGCAAGATGTCCCACTACTTTTGCCAAGGTAAGAGAGGTTCTTCAGGGGCTGGTTGAACTGCTATCTTTGTTTCTTGAACATTTAATAGAGGCTTACAGGCATTAAACTCCCTTTGACACAACCTCAGAGGGTCAGCAAGCAGCAGTAGCTATGGCCTTCATAGGACAGTCAGCATCAAGTATTAATAAAATGTTACAGCAGTTAGAAGGGTTGCAAGACTATACCTTGCAGGATTTGGAGGGTAGTGGGGTGGTGGGGGAGCGGGAGGGCCGGGAACAAGGGGAGTAAATGTAAATTTTTCTTTTAACAATAAATAAATAAATAAATAAATAAATAAAGAAAGAAAGAAAGAAAGAAAGAAAGCAGAGAAAGTGTTTCATAAGCAAGAGATTGAGGAAGAGAAGCACACGAGAGAGGTGGGAAGCAGAGAAAAGTGTAAACCAGAGGGCTCATAGACAAGAGAGAAATTTGACTAGAATTTTGGCTACAGTGGTAGGAGAGAAAGGAAAGACAGGACCTAGACAGATAGGGAACCTGGGCAACAAAACACCAAAAATGAGTGAAGACAGACAGAAGCATCCCTTGGACAAAGACCAATATCCTTATTAAAAAGAACATTGGGCAAGAGAATGCCCAAAGAAGAAAGGAAGGGCATGTAAGGTACTGGCCCTTAAAGAAGATGATTAGAGGGGATGGGGCTCCGACACTGACTATGGAGGGAACCTCTATGGGTTTTCTAGTGGACACGGGCAGAGCACTCTGTGCTGAAACAACCACTGGGAAAGCTAAAAAATACAAAACTGTAGCTCAGATCCCCACCCCAACTATACCAAGGAAAGTAAAAGAATTCTTGGGCACTGATGGCTTCTACAGGATATGGATACCCAGGTTTGCAACCCTAGCTGCCCAACTGTACCCCATAACCAAAGAAGGGGGTGTTTCTGTGGACCCCAGATCACCAAAAAGCCTTTGACAAAATTAAAAGGGCCCTACTGATGGCCCCAGCCTTAGCTTTGCCTGACCTACCAAACCTTTTACTCTCTATGTGGATGAGAGAGCAGAGGTGACCAGAGGAGTCCTTACTCAGACTTTGGGGCCTTGAAAGAGGCCAGTAGCTTACCTATCCAAAAATTAGACCCTGTTGCCAGTGGATGACCTTCTTGCCTGAAAGCTATTGCTGTCATAGCTCTGCTTGTCAAAGATGACAGTCTTCTTAAAAGACTGAGGATTATGCGCTGCTCTCACAGAAGAATGTTGTTTCTATGTGGACCATTCAGGAATAATTACAGACTCCATGAGTAAACGTAGAGAAAGGTTAGACAAAAGACAAAGAGACAGAGATGCGAGCGCATCAGGGATGGTTTGAGAGCTGGTTTAATACATCTCCTTGGATGACTACTCTGATATCTTCCCTTATGGGACCTTTCCTAATTTTGCTTCTGCTACTAATTATAGGTCCATGTATACTAAATAAACTAATTACCTCCATTAGAGAAAGAATAAATGCTGCTTTGATTTTGATGTTATTCTACCTGTATAGTGCTTTACAAGGTCAAAGAAAATATTGAAATCTAGTTCTATGATTAGAAGTAGGTACTAGAAGAAGTAGGGAGATGAAAGACCCAGATAAATCCAGACCCCCTAACAAGAAGAGTAGAGCCAAAAATCTAGCAAGAAGAGTAGAGCCAAAATTCTAAGTTAGCCAGTTCAGTGACTCTGTTCCAGGAACTGGCTGACCACAAAGTTATATTATAATCTTGAGAACAATCTTGAAAAACAGGGAGTTACTCCCTTGTGACTATCACTGGTATTTTCAGAATCTTCCAATGACACCCTCTTTACTCCCTTTGGGTTGTGGTTTCTTCCATTAAATACTCCTTCTCCCAGCTACTCAGGGTCGAACTCCTCTACCCCCGAGTGGGATATGAGTCTCAGCCCCAGCACACTGGTTATTGACAATAAACCTCATGTGATGGCAGCAAGGTCGGTCTCTTGTGAGTTCTTGAGGGGTCGTGTTATCCCAAGACTTGAGTGAGAGTCTCCCCACTCCAACGATCTTTCAATACAAAACTATATACAATAATAACAAATATCAAATATAAAAATTAGGATTACTACCAACATAAACAATATCAAACAAGAAGCTTATGCTAAGGGACTCAATAATTTCCCTATCCTAAGGAGTCTAAATCTTGTATTAGAAATGGCTTGTCCAAGTCATGAGAGGAAAGTAACTTTGACTATCTAGTCTTCAACCCCACTGAAGACTTGAGGAGGAAAATAATATTCCTTTAGTAAACAGGAAGTAAAATCAAACAACTTACAAAATGTACAGTAAATGACAGAGACAACTGACTACCTGGACAATCACCCTAATTTTCATTTGCAACATTAGAGCATCCAAATTTTTGACTAAGGCCTAGATTAAGTGACAGACAATTTTCAGAGGCAGGAAATTTTCAAAGCTGTCTTGCCCTGTGTTTATAATAATTGGTTGACGTTTTTCTTGTATCCTACTTGTCCTGTCCAGAGACCAAGCATTTTGTCAGTAGTTGAGGCATGGACAGTTGCTTGGCCAAAGGCCAGTTTTGCCAAGAAGAAAAAAGTTCCAAGTGAAGTGTCTTTAGTTTCCAACATTCTCTTGGGAATAAATCAGTCTTGCCAGAAGCAAGAATGTCTCAGGTCAACAGAACTCTAAGTTATTTAAATGCCATATTCTATAGCTCTATTAAGTGGCTGAAGATTACCTATTTATGCTGAATACAATTTCTATGTATCTAAATAACCTTATTACTCTAAGTGTGATGAAAAGTTTGACTTTGACCTATAATTCTTAATACCTATATCACTTGAGACTAAGAGTTCATATTAGACTATTAAGCAATCTTTAAAGAACTGTGAAACAAATGAGGACAATGACTTCAAAGTGTAAAATTTATTGATATGGGATTTTTTTAACCTGTGTGCTCTGAATATGTTTTATTACTGTTGATTAATATAGAAATTACTTTCAGACAATGGCTTAAGAGAATTTAACCAGGCTGGTGTATATATATATATATATGTGTGTGTGTGTGTGTGTGTGTGTGTGTGTGTGTGTGTGTGTGTGTATATATATATATAGAGAGAGAGAGAGAGGAGAGAAAAGAGAGAGAGAGAGAGAGAGAGAGAGAGTAGGCAGTGTCAAGGAGAAACCATGTAGCCACTGCAATAGACAGGCATCCCTGCCAGAACTTTGCAAGTAATCCATGACCTCATGGTGATGCACAGATTAATGGATATGGGTTAGATTACAATATGAAAGTTAGCTAAAAATATGCTTAACTATTGGGCAAACAGTATTGCAAATAATAAAGTTTCAGTGTGATTATTTTCAATCTTGTTGCAGGAACAAACAAGCAGTCTCTGCCTACAGATTGGCAAATACAAGAGCTACCTAAAAATATGCTTAATCTATTGGCCAAACAGTATTGCAAATAATATATTTTCTGTGTGTTTATTTTCCATCTGAGTGACAGGGAAGAAAAAAGATGCCTCTGCCTACAATGTATAAGTTTTATGATCAGAGATAGAAATGTATAGTGCAATATAACAAAGATATCCTAAAATTGTGTCAGTATAATGACAAGCAAAGTTAGAAGCATGCATGCTTACAATTTGACAAGCTAACATTGCATAGGTGAAACAGAAATAGAAGCATATTCAATACAAAAAATAATTTAAAACTATACCAGTGTAAATTGGCTATAAATGATAGCTCACACGTATTCACTCACTTATTATTATTATGAATAAATACACACAATCTACCTATCATCCCATTCTATCATCCCATTCACTTTTTGTTTTTATATATTCTTTTCTTTTTTATTTTTTTTTCATTCAAAAATTTATACTTCGTCTCCCTCTCCCAGTCCCCTCCCTCTAGCGCACTACCCCTCCTTCCTCCCCGTGCTTCTTGAAGAGAGGGCAAGGCACCCTGCCCTGTGGGAAGTCCAATGCCCTCCCCCCTTCATTCTGGCCTAGGAAGGTGTGTATCCAAATAGACTACTTTCACAAAAACCAATACATGCAGAAGAGATAGGTCCCAGTGCCATTATCGATGGCATCTCAGTAAAAGAAGATTCCTGAGCCTATATAATTTCCATACCAATCCCAAATACTATTCTAGTTAAAAATCAACTGCTAATTGATGTCCCTAACCTGGAGGACAAACTTTCTTGGGAGAGGGGACATCATCTTGTAGAATTGCTTCCCGCTGTCATGGGGGCTATGTTCTTTCTATGGAATGCTATAAAACTGAAATGATGGTTAAGTTTTAAGATTACTGTCTTGTATAATTGCAAATAGTCTTTGAGTATTTGGTAGGGGTTTTCTGAAGTTCTTATTTGAAATTGTGACCAGAACATGGTAAGGTGAAACATTTCAGCTTACCATGTTGGAATTATTTTAAGAAGCTGTTACTAAACATGAATCTTAAAGTAGCACTATCAGCATTATGATGTCATATAAACCAGGCAGAATCATTGCTGTGGGGCCCCATCTTCTTCATGGAAACTTCAAAGATTACTGCAGGAAATTTTTGGTTTATTGTAGAAAATGTAAGCATTATTTTTATACATATATATTTAATGAAAGGTACTATTAAAACAAAAATAGGTATGGAGAAAAATGAATTTTTTAAAAATTCTTTCTTTCTGCCTATACCAGATGGTTCCTGATATGAAACAGAAACTTTGAATTTTTCTTTTAAAAACATGTTTGGATTGTGAGAAGGATAGCCATTGTCCAACTCCAAAGCCAACTTTAATTTTTAAAAATAAATATTTATATATTTATAATATATATAATACAGGGAATAAAATTTTACCCTTTGGATAAAACATGATTATGAGTCAGCTTTCCCTTTACTTGCTGATTACTTCTGGACAGCTATCTTTTTTTTCTTTAGGCATCTAGATGTCCATAATATATCTCAACTTTTTGAAGGTGAGTATTTTCCCGCAAAGAACAGAACACTTCCTCTATCCATGTGAGGTTTCTTTACCACCTTTTGGATTGTCACTCTATGGATGAGCTGTCTTTTCTCTTTCTCAAGAGTTTTCACTTTTTCAAACCAAATCACTATTAATTTTGATTGCATTCACAGATTTTCTTCTCCTGTGGAACAAGAATGAAACCCCTTTCCAAATGTAGCACAGTCCCTGGTTTTCACTGTGAGATCAAAATATCCTTGAAATATATGAGCTTATTGAATTCAGAAGTTTTTTCCTATTATCCAATGTCTCTTTGTTGCCATTGTTCCTTCCTCATTAGCGTTAAGAAAGTTCAATGTTAATAAAGCATTATTCAATTTATTTCTGGGGATATTTTCAATCCCTTTCTGTCTGTTTAATATATACATTATAGTTTGATTTGATATTTTTATAAGTGTCTGATCTGTAGGATTGCATGGTATACCTGTAATATGCTTTATGTTATAATAAGCAAAAAAAGTTGTTTCATCTTCTTAGAGACATGTGAAGAAGTATTATCTGTCTTTCTTTGCACAGGAATACCCATGATTGTAGTAATTACTGCTTGACCATTTACTTAACCATATTTCTAGCTAGCTATTTGATCTAGAATTATCCCATCTCCATTGTTTTATATTTAACCACAAGACTCCTGACCTACTGGCAAGGTTTCAGCATGTCTCTGGTGGCAGCTCTATGGCTTCTCTCTGACTCCAGCTTCCCTCTTCCAACATTCAGTTTTGCTTTCCCCACTAGCTCTGTTCTACCCTATCAGGCCAAACCCACATCAGGATTCCACTCTGGATGTTGTGAATACCATTAATGAATAAAGAAAATACTGTGGTCCTATAGCAGAGCAGTACTTAGCTAGTCATGGGAAAACTAAAAATAATGCTGGAGAAAGAAGGGTTAAGTCAGAGGAAAACCATGTATCCCCATCAGACACAGATGTCAGAACTTTACCCAGTAAGCCACAGTCTCATGCCGATAAACAGATTAATAAAAATGGTTTAAATAAATATGTAAGAGTTAACCAATAAGAAACTAGAGATAATGGGCCAAGCAGTGATTTAAATAATATAGTTTCTATATGATTACTTTGGTTCTGAGCTGTTGGGCCATGGGGAAACAAACCAGCAGCATGCTGAGAAAATTAACTTGCCAACATGGTGGACAAAGTCCCTGTAAAACATGAGAAAACTTAAAAAAAATCCTAGACACAAAAGAACAATGTTAAGCATGTTTCGGTAGCAACATTTTCTTGGGTGGATTCTCTTTGCTAGAAGCAATAGAGGCATGGCTCCTTTAAGAAAGATTTTCCTGATTCAGCAGTAGCAGAAAGAAAAGCTGTTCTGTTTTGAAATACCAGCTTTCTGGGCCCTGCTGCCAGGGCAAACTCTGATAAGGTCTGGCTATAGAGCATTTAAATGAAGTCATGACCTGCTGCAGTAATGGCATACCCAGATTAACATTACTACAGTCCCAGAAACTCATAATTCTGGGAAGGATATTATAAGGTTCTATATAGAAAGGTCACCAGTCAGTCAGGCTGTACAAGAACACAAAGCAACTAGCAAACCTTTGAGGTACCAGTTATCCTACCTTTAAAATTGTTAACTGAGAAACCAACATGGATAAAACAGTGGCCATTATCAGAAGACAAACTGCAGGCTTTAGAACAGTTGGGACAGGAGCAACTAGATGTTCACCATATAGAAGAATCAACCAGCCCTTGGAATTCTTCTATATTTTTTGTTAAAAAGAAATCTGGTTAATCCAATATATATATTTTGAATATTCCTTGACTCCAAAATTCAAGTCAAAATTTAGAGAGGAAGTTTTGCTTCTGTTTCCACAGGAAATGAGAAACTGAGAATTCATTCTGGGTTAAGAAAAATCATGTTTGAGCAAGGAAGACCTATTGAAGAATCTCCAATAGGAGCAGATGGTCCAGATGATCCAACATTTCAGACAAACTCTGTTGCATTTTCCTCTGAGTTCTGCATCCAGAGCTGTTTCAAGACTGCTGGCTGAGATGATCAAACCTCACACTTAGGGTGCTACCATAATGAAACATTTTTCTTTAGGTTTCCATAAGATTATCAGCTCCCCCAATCAGCAGGAAGTAGCCTGGAAAACTATGCTCACACCCCCCAAAAATGAATTATGTATATTGATCTTTGTTTAAAGTATTGGTTACAAGTTGTTATGGTTAATGGTGTAAACAAAAAGCTAAACAAAGTATATTAGATTCAGAGTTCTTGTTTTTCTTTTATAAAGGGGAGGAAGTGTGGTACAATGGTTTTACCTTGTAAAGATTTGTTTCTTGTACTTGTTTAATAAAATGTTGATTGTCCAGTAGCCAGGCAGGATCTAAAGGCAGGGCAACCAAGCAGAAAGTAGAGGTGGGACAATGAGAAGTGGAAAATTCTGGGAAAAAAGAGTAAGCCTACAGCCATCACCCAGACACAGAGAAAACCAAACACAGAGCAAGCAAGATCTGACTGCCTCACCAAAAAAGATACCAAGTCACATGGATAACACAGACAAGAATGAGAGATGTAAAAATTAATAGGAAGCCTGAGCTACTAGGTCAATCAGTTTATAATAAAAGTAGGTCTCTGTGTGTTTATTTGAAAATGAATGACTGTGGGATCAGGAAGGACAGAAACCTTGGTTGAAAGAATCCCACATCACCTCCCCTTTTCTGTTTAAATAAAAAGGAAGATTTTAACTTTAACACTGTAAAATTACATACAACAAAACAGGTATCAAGCAAGAATTATAGTTATAATATGCATATCTGTTTTATTTTTCATCATAAAGAAGGAAAATTATAACTATATATTCCTCAACTCCATCAAAGACTACAGAAGGATATAATATTACCTACCTAAACAGGAAGTGCATTGTAAGCAACTTCCAAAACTATATAATGACAGAGACATCTTGCTACCTGGACAGTTACCCAAAATCTTCTGTATCATTGGGGCACCCATCTTTAGCCTACAGGCCCATAGTATCCAGCAGACTTCTCCATGAAGCAGGAAATTTCAAGAACAGTTCTGCCTGTATTGGCAATTTGTTAGTCACATTTTTCTGTGTCCTGGAGAATATCTAGCAGACTCTTTCATGAAGCAGGAACCCTGAAGGATCATATTACTTTAATACAAGTTTATTAGTCATTTGTCCATGAGTCCTGCATATCCAGCTAACACAGCATACCATCAAGAAGTCCAGGCAAGAGCAGTTTCTTGCCCAAATGAGTAGAACAGAAAATTGTCCTTAGTTATGGAAAGTAGATATAATATTTAACTGTAATTATTGCTTGATAACAGTTTTGTTATATGTAATATTGCTATGTAAAAGTTAAAACCTTCTTTTCATTTAAACAGAAAAGGGGAGGTAATGTGGGATTCCCCTCTGTATGCAATGAATACCATTGGATGATAAAGAAGCTGCCTTGGGCCTGTGATTTTGTAGAACATGGCTAGATGGGGAAAACTAAACTGAATTCAGAGAGAAAGGAAGCAGAGTCAGGGAGAAGCCATGGAGCTTTCACCAGAGACAGAAATGCTGAAACTTTGCTGGTAGGCCATGACCCCATGGTGATGCACAGATTAATGGAGATGGGTTAAATTAAGATATAACAGTTAGCCAATAAAAGCTAGAGCTAATGGCCCAATCAGTGATTTAATTAATACAGTTTTTGTGTAGTTATTTTGGGAGTCTGGGCAGCAAGGAACAAGAAGCCTCCTCCAACACATGATGGCCATATGTTCTAATGAATGCATGATTACTGAATCAGCCTTTTCTGAGCTAAGGCAGTTGCCCATTGAAAAGCTGAATAAGAATCAACTGTGTTGTATACATATTTTAATTTTCAAAATTTTGTAAAATGGAATACATCCATCTGCCAGATTTCATTCCTTTGAGTCACTTTGGAGTACTTGCAGCAGGTAGCAGTGTTTGGTTATAGAAAGAGCAAGCAGGACAATCCTTTATAATCTCCTTAGCTTTTTGCCATGTAATGAAAAGCTCTTTCTTTAAACCTTTGTTCTTGGCATGATGGTTTTTATGGAATTCTGAGGCACTGAAGACATTTTCAGTCAATAATCAAACAATTTCTACATTACCTTGTTCTAGAGGACCTGGACGACCGGTATGGGGTCAGATGTGTGCTATATATATGGAGCAAAGCCTATTCCTGATTATAACTAAATGAATAATCAAATCAATTTCGTATCATTTGGTATAAATTCAGTGGTTTCCATATGTGAGACTTTTTTTCTGTATATTGTGAATCAGTAACTATATTGAGAAGTTCTTTTAAATATCTTAGTATCATGAGAATATCATATAATTCTGCCTTTTGGACAGATGTGTAAGAGCTTTGTTCTGTCTTACTTTAATCTTCTGTCTGTAACCTTATTTTCCTCATTTATTTGCATTAGTATAGAATATATGGACTCCAGTTATTGTTGTGTCACGTACAATACAGTGAAGGATCCAAGTAGTTCTCGTTATAAGGTTAATTTTATCACTTCTGGGATAATTGCTATTAATCTCTCCTAAACAAATAGGACAAGCTCTTTCCCAAGGTTCATTGTTTTCCCCTATTTTTTAAATATCGTCAGTAGTAAAAGGCACTGTAATCTTTGCTGGGTCTTTTTCTGCTAGTTGACAGTGTCTCAATTTTTCTTTTATAACTGATTGAGAGATATTTTCTATATAAATTTTTAATTATTTACTTGGTTTATGTGGTAAAAAGATCCATTCTAGCATAATATCATTCCTCTCTATTAAAATCTCTGTAGTGTAAATTCTGGAAGGCAATATGAGTAGAATAAAATTAAGATTTGGATCCACCGAATATAAATGTCCCTCCTGTAATTTCTCTTCAAACACAGCTTCAGCTGTTAATTTCCTGGGATTATTTAAGTCTAAGGTTTTTAAAAATGAATTATTATATCAGGTTTTATCCCAACCTGAGACATGGCTGTAAATGTCTCCTAACAATCTTTGAATGTAATTATAAGTCCATAATCGATCACTTTTAATTTTGCCTTCTGTGTTCTAATTTTCTGTAAACCTAAATTAAAACCTAGGTAATCCATAGAATCTCATCTTTGTACTTTTTCAGGAGCAATCTGTAATCCCCATTTAGGTACAACTTTCTTTACTTCTTCAATCATTTATTTCCTAAAGTATGTACATTTGAATCTGAATGTCATCCATATAATGGTAAACTATATATTTAGGAAATTGTTTCATCCAATGACTGACTTACAGATTATTGGCACAAGGTGGATCTATTGAGCATTTGTTGTGTGAGAATGGTATCTCCTAGAAGGCTGAGAATCATTATTAACAAGATTTTGTGGAGCCAAACTTTGTTCTGTTCTTTTTCTTGTAAAGGTATAGTGAAAAAAATCACTTTAATCAGTAACTCTAAGAGGCCATACTTTTGGTAATAGAGAAAGCAATTCCAGATTTTATAGGGTACATAGGTTGAATAACCTTATTGACAGCTCATAGATCTGTCACCATTCTTCATTTTCCAGATTTCTTTTTATTTTTATTTTTATATTTTTATTGTTAAAAGAAAAATTTACATTTACTCCCCTTTATTTATTTACATTTATTTTATTACATTATTTACATTTACATTTATTCCCAGCCCTCCCGCTCCCCCACTACCCCACTGCCCTTCCCCTGCTTCCTTAAGATGGTGCAGGATACCCTGTCCTATGGGAAGCCCAAGCCCCCCCCCCTCAATCTCAGTCAACTAGCTTAATTCTTATGCAATCAATAAATTGGCCAAGTCATGAGAAGAAAGTAACTAACTACATTTATCTAATCTTCAACCCAATCGAAGATCTGAGAAGGGAAATAACATTACCTGAGTGATTAGGAAGTGCAATCAAACAACTTCCAAAATATGTAACAAGTCACAGAGACAGCTGGCTCCAGATTTCTTTTTAACAACAAATACAGGAGAAATCTAAGGGATGGTTAATTCTTCAATATGGTGAGCATCTAGTTGTTCCTGTACTATCTGTTTTAAAGCTTGCAGTTTCTTCTCTTTTAAAAGCCATTGTTTAGCCCGTATTGTTTTCTCAATTAACCAGATTAAAGATATGGCTATTCTTACCTCTGAGGGTTTGCTAGTTGTTTTATCTTCTTGTACAGACTGAACAGCCGGTGACCTTTGTGTACAGGACCTTATAATATCCTTCCCAGAAACATGAGTTTATGGGACTGTAGGAATGTGGATATGGGTATTCCATTGGTGTGGCATGTCATGACCATGAATTTACTGTGCTATCAGCCTTTTTCTCTGCTCTTCTGGTCCTAGACATGGAATGTTGATATGGGTATTCCACTGGTGTGACATGTCATGACCCCATGAATTTACTGTGCTATCAGCCCTTTTCTCTGCTCTTCAGGTCCTAGACATTAAATTGATCCCATGTTTATTTCACTTGAGATAGGACTCCAATTCCTAGAAATTGAACATCTCCTTCTTGAAGAGGTCACTTTGGATACCAAGACTCTGGGGTAATGACAGTCATTTCAGCACCTATGTCCAGTAATCCCTCAATTATAGTGATGTTTATATGCATTCTTAGCCTTCATCTTTGATTATTTATACAAATATGCCAAAATATGTTTCGTATTTGCTATTGGAATTTTTGATTCATCCTCATTTATTCCATCATCCAGAATCCAGAACAGTATGTTTTTTTTTTTTTTTACAGTTTGCACTGAATTTTTTAATTTTCCTGGTGAGACATGTCCTCCACATTAACTGGCAATGATTGGACCACTCTTTGACCTAGGGGCCTGTGAGGGGGCTCCCCAAGGAGTTTCCCAATGGTATCATGTTGCCTTGTCTGTATTAGGTTGTCCTACATTTGCTGGTCTAATGTCAGTCTTTGCCACATCTTCTACATAATCAAGAAATTTGAGACCTTGTAGTTTTGCCTTTTCCAGGGTAAACATTATTTCTGGGAATGCCTCATTTATAATTTCCTCTCAAATGTTCTATACTACCACCATTAGAACATTTGGCATTTTGATGTCTCCTCATACCATAGGAAATTGCTTCTGCTACCCAAGCCTAAGCATATAGGTAAATTTCTGAACATTTATTGTATGCAGAATCCATTCATCCATTTGTCCGATCTAACCTTTAAAGGACCAAGTAACTTTTTGCATTATAAGCTGGCAGTTTCAAAAGCCAGAGATTTGATAAGTATTCATCTGGCTTCTGACTCTTTTACTCCTACTTGAACAGCCTTATTTGATCTTTTTAAAAAGTCACTTAGGGTTTCTCTCTGGGCTTCTTTAACTCTGGTGTATGGTTCAATTCTTCTTCCTGTTCTTGACTCCTGTCCCAAACATTTAAGGCTGCTGTGTAGCAAAATAAAAAGGTGTAGTGATCATAAAAAGCTTGATCCTGTGGTTCAGCACGAAAGCCCTTGCCAAGAATTTGATCTTGGGAAACCTCAAATCCTTTTGTTTTTGCCCATTGTTCTAAAATATTTGCCTCTTCATGCCTTGGCATTTCAAAGTAGTTGTGGTCTTTCATCAAGGACCACTGAGACTAATGAAAGCCAACCATGTGAGGTAGCCTCCTTATTTGAAACCCATGATTTTACCATTTCCCTAACAAATGTTGACCTCAAGCCATGATAACTACTGCTTGTTTAATTTCCTTTAGGAAACTCATACTTATAGGTTTCCTTGTATATTATTTGAGTTATTTTGGGTATTTAGTAATAGATGGTTTGTCAGGGAAGATTATATAGTATGTAGCTAAAACCCTTGATATGTCATCTCTGACTCTGACATGTATTAGTAATGTTAAATCCTGTCCTTTTACCTTCTCTTCCTGCTCATCAGTTCTGCTACTTTCCTTAATTGTTTCAAATCTTCTTATCACTGCCTTTTGTAAAACCTGATGTTCTTGACCTGTGTACAATTCTAATGATTTCATTGAATCACTTAGCCTCTGGCCCTCATTCTGCACACACACACACACACACACACACACACACACACACACACACACACACATATATATATATATATATATATATATATATATATATATCCAAGGTGGAAATTTTATCTATTACAGAAAACTTCTCATCCTTGGATATTATTTGGATGGGATTTAGAATGCCATCCTGGAGAGATACTCTATCGGCTATCTTATCATAACTTTTTAACAGAGTTTAATTGTTAAATTCAACAGTATGAATTCTTTCAAAAATTTCTTAGCACCCTATGACATGGTTGAATTTTGTTTCTCAAATTAATGTTATCTTCATCAATTGTAGCTATTTTTTCAACTAACTTGTTTTTTGATGGCATTAATTCTGTCAGCTAGCTATTCATTATTAGTGTGTAAATTCTGTATGATTTCTAAAAGTGCCTCATTCTTGACTCTGTTATCAAACTATTTTCTTAGGATAGAATATGAAAAACAAAGCTAAGTCCCAATATCCAATATATGGATGTATCAGAAAAACCATATAAGCCTTGCAGTCTACCGTCCTTAGTATAAGAGAAAAGGTTATTAGATTCCTGGATGATAATATTGTCTTCTATTATGAAACTTTAGAATTTATTGATTTATTTATTAATCAGATAAACTTACCTTCATGAAGAGATTTCAGTATATTGTTGTAGGTGTAAAAACTCTTTACTGCCCAGCAGGTAATGTGGCTGCATCCATGTGGTAGAGATATGACTTGCAGTGATTTGAAACAGTCCTGCTTGGTCCTGTGCATTGGTGCCTGCTTAAATCTTGACGAACATGCTTTGCTTGACAAATTAAGAGCAATTAATGCTATTTCTTATATGTAGAGACTTTTTTGGTGGCCAGAATATCAAGGAACCCAGATCTCATGATCCAGGAGCAAAAAAACAGAAGCTGAAAAAGTCACTGTATGGCAGGGGGAAGCATTCAAAAGATGGGAAATTGCCATGTTGCCACTCGGTAGTTCTGCTATGGTAAGGTTTTCACTGGTGTAGGAGTTCCTTTTGTTTGTGTGTTGCTTTCATTGGTTTAATAAATAAATTGCCTTGGCCTTTTTATACGGCAAAATTTTAGATAGGTTGGGAGGACAGAATGGAATTCTGGGAGAGAGAAGGCCGAGTCAGGGAGAGAGCCACCATGGAGTTGAGAGAGTCAGACATGCTAAATCTTTCCTAGTAAGACCGCTACCTCATGGTGACTTACAGACCATTAGAAATGGGCTGAATCAAGATGTTTGCCAACAAGAGGCTAGAACTAATGGGCCAGGCAGTGTTTAAATTAATACAACTTCTGTGTGGTTGTTTCGAATGTAAGATAGCCCAGTAATGAGTGTGAGTCCTGCACTCATTACTACACTTCAAAACAAACAAACAAACAAAAATGTTTAGTAAGTGAAATCATGCCAGGCTGGTGGAGATGAGAAACCTTCTGTACTGTGGACCATACCTTTTCTGTCAGGTCCAGTAGGCATGGAGTTGGGATTCATGTGGGTGTCAGATGTAGATTGTCCCTATAAAGTAGTTCCATACTAGCTTAAAATGGGGTATAATAAAGGGTTCTTTGTTTAGGGGAACACTTACATATCAACAGTCCTCTGCATTAACAGGAAACAGAAGCCTAATCCAGCAGCCGACAGAGTGTACACAAGCTTTACCTAGGCATTTATAGTATAAGAGACCATGCCCAAGTGGGATGATACCTTAAAGCCATTGGCTGAAAGAGTTCCCATCACAACCTTTGATAAATTTTACCCTCTCCTAATACAAGAGATCTGCACAATAGTAGAAGAAAGATAGAATTCAATACAATTCAATAAAAACTACTTAGACTCAATCTCTACCAAATTTGGACACAATAATAGGCTTCCTTCCCAAAGCAGCATAAAATCCATTATCTCTGGTCTTATACAATAGAGAAACTGAAACATTTCCTAGAACAATGCATGATTAGACAAAGGAATGGATTGGTTATATAAGGTAAAGAAGAGATCATAGTATCCGTGATTGTAGATGATAAAACTATAAACCAAAAAGTAACCTCAATGAGTCTTGTAAAAATTCTTAGATCTGAGTGTACTTTTAGCAAGTAGGAAACATAAAATCAAGATAAAAACTCAATAGTTTTTCTTTATAACATTAGAAAATTTCTAAGAAAGAAAAAGAAAGAAAGAAAAAGGCTCACTGACCAAAAAAGGTCATAGTTTATACTTAGTACCAAAAAAAAAAAAATAAGCAAACTGAAGAAGTAAGTGATGTACATGATGGAAGTTTTACAGCATGGAAGAAGGAAACTGAAGAAAATAAGAAAACACTAGAAGATGGAAAAACCTCCTACGCTTGTGAACTGGCTGAATCAAACTTTTAAAATGGTTGTTTAAAATTCAATGCAATTTCTATCAAAAATTCAAAGAAAGTTTTTCACAAAACTAGATAAAAAACTATTCTAAAATTCATAATTAATCATGAAATACTATGAATTAACAAAGCAATCATAAACTGAAAGAGAAATTTTTATAAGCAAAATAAAGTGTGAGGTGAAACTCTACTGGTAAACATATCAAAGTGGCATTAGCACTAATGGGAGAGTATAAAGGATACAAATAATAACACATAATTACAGCCACATAAATATTTAACAAAGATGAAAAAACATATATGTCTCTTTATTAAAGAGTGATTGAAATACTGCAAATTCACATGTTCTGGATGAAATTTGATCCTTGTCCTTTATCTGTCACAAAAACTCAACTATAATGAATCAAGGACCTTAATATGAGCACCAAAACTTTCAAATTATGAGAGGAAAACATATATTTGACAGAAATTTAACTTGGTCAGCCACAGGGACAGTCTCATGCCAAAATGTATTGTTATACTACTATACCCAATATTTTTAACCAATAGGATAATGGAAAGAATACATGCTGCATGTATACAATATACAATACAATTTTTCCACAATAACCAAAAAATGAAATTATATCATTTTCTGGAAAAAGGATGGAGCTGGAGATCATCATGTTAAGCAAAATAGGTCAGGCTCAGAAAGAGAAAAATATAATGTTTTCTGTAGCATTTAGAATATTTAGATAGATAGATAGATAGATAGATAGATAGATAGACAAACAGATAGAAAGAGAGATACTATTTGCCAAGATAACTTAGGCCAATAAGATGTGGTAAGAATTAACATGGTGGTGGGTAGAAAATTGAATATGAGAAAAATTAAGTTATATATAGATAATGAAATGAAATTCCTTGTTTAGTTTTCTTACTCAAATAACTAATAAAAAGTCATTTCCTTTTGTATGTGAATCAGTTCTTTCATATGATATGTGTTCTCAGAACTGAACTCATTCTTTGACAGGGCTGCTATCATTTTCTCATGCTGAACCATCTCTCTGTCTCTCCCAAATTTTCTTTTTTTTTTTCCACTGTTCTCACTCTTTTTTTTTAATTTATTCATTTATTTTTGTTAAAAGCAAAGTTTACATTTACTCCCCTTGTTCCCGGCCCTCCCGCTCCCCCACTACCCCCCTGCCCTCCCCCTGCTTCCTTAAGATGGTG
>JAQHUG010000059.1:6025004-6037749 GCA_028555095.1 Dicrostonyx torquatus
GAAGGGAGAAAGGAAGAACAGCGAAGAGCCTGGGTTTGGGGAGGATGGAGATGCAGGAAGGATAGCTATTGGGGAAGGGAATAAGATATCTACATTAACGGGAGTCTCTCTAAGATTTGCAAGGGACTTGTCTCTTGAGGGGACCCCAAATTTTCTTTAAAAATATAAAAGTAACAGAAATATTTAGCTGTTTTTGATCAATAGGGTTTCACTTTGAGGCTGTATTTGATTTGCAATTCATGATCTAGTTCTGAGTCATGCACATAATGATGCAGTACCTCTGGCATTATTAATAGCACAGTTTAACTCATTTATTATATCTTATTCTAGTCATTCTCTCCAACTCTCTTAAGTTTAGTCTTCTTTTCACGTATGGTTACTCATGCCTTTCATCTCCAAACTTGGGAGTTAGTTACAGATGGATCTGTACAAATTCTAGGACATCCTGGTCTACATGATATGTTTGAGGCAGCCATGAGCTATATAAAACCACTTCCCCATCTCTGTCTGTCAAACACACACAGAGTTTGTGTTTTAATTTTAATATATGAATAAATGAATTCATAGACTTAATTAGAAAGGTATTTACTATAACTGTTATTAACCTTTACTTGTGCATTTCATTATCTACTAGAACAGAAAATGAATGAATCTTGGACCTTTTTATTTTGTTTGTTATTGGATATTTGTAAAGTTTCATTTTATGATACACTGAAAAACATTATGTAATTTATGTTAGTGACAAAACAAATCCGCACGATGTGCCTTGTCAATTCTTGACTGCCTTACTATATATTCCAGTTTATATACCTAACCTACCCATATGAAATTTGGTATGAATCTCTTGCCTTCCTTTCTGTCTTTCCATAAATTCACTTAAATGTATTCTCTCATTTTCAAGTATAAAGGCAGCTGTGATTCTTAATGATTGATCCAGGGAACACAACACTATGTCTGCAACATCTCTATTTAACTGAGCTCCAGAGGATGTACAGCAGTATCCTTGCTCCTGCCCTGTGGGGAACATCTGCTCTAGCACGTCTGCTTTCTAGCATGCAAAGCATGGATGGTTTCAATCCACGTGTCCTGTGTCATTGTTGCCCATATCAGAGAACCAATAATACAAAGTTAATTTTAGCTTTAAAAAACAGCATACTATAGCGGGGGTGGGGTGAGGGGTGTTTGTTCATCCCGGCTGCCCAGAACCGAAATAACCATAGAGAAACTATATTAATTAAAATAATGCTTGGCCCATTAGCACTAGCTTCTTATTGGCTAACTTTTACATTTTAGTTTAACTCATTTCTACTAATCTGTATATCACCATGAGGTTATGACCTACCAGCAAAGTTTCAGCATGTCTGTCTCAGGTGCAGATCCATGGCATCTCTTTCTGACTCCACTTTCTTTCTCCCAGCATTCAATCCAGTGCTCTTCAGCTCCCTAACTTCTGCCCTATCAACAGGTCAAGGCAATTTCTTTATTTATTAATGATAATCACAGCAGATAGAGTGGAAGAGACTCCCACATCATCATAGAACATTTTTTTTCCTGGTCTCCAAACACATGGTTTGAATATGCAGATAAAGCTGAGAAATGGTTGCCAGGTGAGCATCTTCTGAGCTGCAATGTAGCTGACGTAATTCTCCATCTCTGGATTTGAAATGGTTTTTAATTGGGAAGAAATGAATGTTTGAGGACATGGTGTAGTCTCCAGGGATTTGGGATTATTGAGCACTGTATACAATATGCTCTATGTTTAAAATTTACACTAAAAAATAAAATAAAATGTCTAAATTCTAGTAAATTCTAGGATTATAGTTTACCCAACCCCACACTGACCGTACTTCATTCATCTCTTAAAAGACTCAACAAAAGCGTCACACTGGTAAGCACTCTGAAGTGGGAAAATAATCAAAAGGTTGAAGTCTATCATTTATTTCCTCTTTCTTTCTCTATTTTTTTGATCCAAGCTGCCTCTATGTGAGTATGCATACCTATACATGATAAAAGGAAGTAATATTCAGAGACAAAAAGAAATTTCCATTTTGAGAAATTATCCCAATATAAAAGTAGTTCAATAATCATGAAAACAGTCTAGTCATCAGAGTGTACAGGTAGTTTTTCAAAGGAATTCCTGAGATAGCTTTTATTTCTTTAAAATTGGGTAGAAATAAGTCATGCATGTCATGAAAGTGAGGAATGAGCAATCATCACTGCCATCATATCTGGTGTGTGTGTGTGTGTGTGTGTCTGTGTGTCTGGTGTGTGTGTCTGTGTGTCTGTGTGTCTGGTGTGTGTGTCTGTGTGTCTGTGTGTCTGGTGTGTGTGTCTGTGTGTCTGTGTGTGTCTGTGTGTGTGTATCTGTGTCTGTGTGTGTGTCTGTGTATGTGTGTGTCTGTGTGTCTGGTGTCTGTGTGTCTGGTGTGTGTGTCTGTATGTCTGGTGTGTCTTTGATGTATGACTGTACATGTACACCTTCTTCTCCTAAACTTCCTCACTTCAAAATGATTTTAAAAGATTCTTTCCAGGAAAGAATGGCAAAAGGTAGGATAATGTAGTACGTGTTTGAAAGTGAAGATATTTTTGTTTAAGACACATTTTTGTGTGTGTGAGGAAAGGGGTGGAAGTAGGTGGGAGCATCTGACGATGACTCCATCATGAACTGTGTTTTAAATTCAGGTCTTTGCTACTATACAAGGTGAATCTGGAGTCTATGCTGTTGACCAAAGTTCATTACCAACTCTCTTTGGATTACCTGAAAGAACTTCCAGCTTAGGTTAAGACTCTCCAGATTCCTCATTCCCAATTATTTCTTTAATGGGTCCAGAAATGTCTTTCAAAAGTGTAACTTGATCATATCACTGAAACAGTTCACAGATTACCTGCTATCAGAAGGATACAGTTCATGCACCTTCTCTCTCACAGTGTAGTCTCTGCTAACCTCTTCAGATTTAGCAGCTCCTCTGATCCTCATTGTCTCAACTCCATCAGCACCATTTCCAGACTCCCTGCCTTTTCTTAAACTTGTCATTTTTTATCCCCTTTACACTGTGTTCTTTTCTGTCAGACTAAAAGGATCTGCACATGTCTCACCAATGTCCTTTTTCCCTCTTGATTCTTTTACTTGACCACTCTCAGCTGCCTCATACCCAGTCCTAGCCTGTTTCAAATGAATTGCATTCCTTGCATCCAACACAAGTTAAATGGGGGGGGGGTTCTAGTGCTTTTATTGTCTCCATGTACTTATTTTTTGTTGAATTTGTAGTGTTTCTTTTCACATCACTAAATCCAAAGAGTGAAAATAGATGATTTTCATCTTTCTCTAATACTTAGTTTCTATTATGAAAGTATGAAATGGATCTTTTGCAATTCTTTGTTGAATACTAAATAGAGTTTAATGAATATATATATGAATAAGTGAATGAATCCATGCATCACTAATATTCCAGACATCCTGTTTCATTCATTCATGATGCACTGGCCTTTTGCCACACCCCTAGTGTAATATTTACTTTATTTCTCAGTGAAAGTATTTGTTCACTATTAAACTAACTTCCTTATTTATCTTTTCCTCTGCTTCATTTTTTTGTCCTATTTTTTCTTCCTTTCCTTTCTCTATCCCAGGCCTCTCCTGCCCTCTCTCCTTCATCACAAACATGTTTATTGAAAATGTACTATCAGGCAACAGACTTTAAGTTGAATACTTGTGAGGACAACAAATTTTCTTCCAAGAGAGTTAAATAGATGTATAATTAGCAACAGTATTTTGTGCCCCCTAAAGGTGGGAAATACTGTGTTAAAGATTAAAGTACGAAGAGGCTTTATATAATTTATATGCTCAAACAAGACATTTCTGTGAAATGACCAGGTATTTAAATTGTCCCCAAGAGATACACAGTTTCCTCGAATGTGACAAATGGAAGCAAATATAATTCAGATGCAAGTGGCAGTCTATGCTAATACCTTCATCTACAAGAGAGTCATTGGCAAAATGCAAAAATAGAGGAATATTGTACATAAAAAAGTCATTTCAAGAAACCTGAACATTGTCTCTTTGGTTAAGACATATGGCTTTCTTAAAAAATATAAATAATATAGTTGAAAATATATCCTGTTACTTAACCTTTCCTCTGTTTGCCCATTTTTCTCATGATTAAAACTATTGTCTTATCAGAATTCTTTCAGAAAGGTTTTCATTAGAATTAGTCAAAACACAAGCAATCCAAACTTGCAGCATACTAAAGAAATATTAAACAAACAAATTTTTAGAGGCTATAAAGCCTGACTTGATATTTGGCATCTGTCAAATTTTGTAGAATAAATTCTCTCACTATGACAATTTTGAGGTAAGTGATAAGATGTCAACTATTTAGAAAAAATTCCCATAAAATTTATCAACTCCCAAGAGCTAAACAACTATGCTTTGGGATATTTCTGGAAATCCATTACATCAATTCCCATTCTTTTATAAGCGATTTGTATACAAATAAACATATTAATATGGTTTGATCCTGAAATATTCCCAACAGGTTCATGTTTTGAGCACTTGTTCACAGATGGTTCAGAACTCTGCAGTGCAGTATATGGAAATTCTATAAAAATGTTACCTAGATGGAGGTAAGGGTAACTGAGGAAAGTGTATGGAGATTATCATTCTGGCTTATTTCTTTTTCCCAGTTTACTACCAACAGCATAGCTATGCTGGAAGCTCTTGTCACCATGACTGAGCCATACATACATACATACATGCATACATACATACATACATACATACATACATACATATATATATATATATATATATATATGTACTCATACGATGTTTTTGTTTGGTATGTTGGTAACAGACATGAGGAAACAATTAGAAAACTGAGACATCCTTCAGTTTATGGTTCATGGGAAGACAAACATTAAAAAAAGAATTTCCTTTATAATAGAAAACCATTTTAAGAAAGTTCATAGAAGTTGAAAGAAAACAGTGCTTTCAGACTGATGAACGTTTGTGTCATTACATGCTACATAGATGTACATATAATTTGTAAGTTATACAATGTGTGAAAGAAAGAGATATGGAAAACCAAGATTTTTTTTTTAAAATTTCACATAACTTCTAATGATAAATGTTATTCTAGAACTTGTTTCTTTTTTCCAATCTTGTTTGATTTTATCCTAGGTGTCTGGGCTATCTGCCTTCTGGTTTCTGGTCATACATGCACTATCAGATGTGGGCTCTGTCATGGTGTTGGAAGCAGTTATTGGTTGATCATTCCCACATCAACCCAGCCACAAAAATCATTGTTGTACAATTTGTCTTGCTTCCAAGATGTACTAGGGTAGAATGTGTGGGAATATTTATCTTGTATTGCTAGTTACTGTGGAGGTATTGTGACCAGACACCTCAAATTCTTTCATCATGCATGCCTTCCTAGTGGTGATGAGCAATATGCCCTCAAATGGTAAGCCAAAATAAACTGTTCCTCTACAGCTTGTGGTCCTGTCTTTTGTCACATCAGTGAGAAAAATAGCTAAAGCAATGATTCTTTGGTGTTTCTGCTACTTAGAGCTAAAATTTGAATGAATTATTTAAATGTTGGAGGTACTCATTATAATAAACAAAATAGTTTAGAATGTTTTTTTAATTGAATCATAATGGAACTAATTTTTATATTCATAATTTATATTTTATTACTGGGTAATAAACATAGAATAATGTTCCTTTAGTTAAATGGCTCAATTTGTTTTCTGTAGGTATGCATTAGTGATGTAATGACCACTCAGAACAAGAAACATACAACTTCCAGCATTGTACAATCTCCCAGCCTTCTTTGTATGCTTCTTACCTTCCCTACTCCCACTAGAAAGTGGCTGTTTACTGAGCTACCAAGGTCCAGTGGAAGAGCAGAAGGAGGGAGAAGATGTGCAAGGAAGTCAGGACCGTGAGGGACTGGCCCACCAACAGAGACAGTGTGCTCGATCTATTGGGAGCTCATCGAATCCAGCTGGACCAAGACTGAATGAGCATACGACCTAACTGGACCCTCTGAAATTGACTGTCAGTGGGGACTGACTGAGAAGCCAATGATAATGGCACTGGGACCTAGCTCTTTTGCATGTATTGGCTTTTTGGGAACTTATTCTATATGGATGCACATCTTCTTAGACCGAGATGGAGGGGGGAGGGCCTTGGGCTTCCCATAGGGCAGGATATCCTGCCCCATCTTAAGGAAGCAGGGGGAGGGCGGTGGGGTAGTGGGGGAGCGGGATGGCCGGGTACAAGGGGAGTAAATGTAAATTTTTCTTTTAAAACAAAAAAGAAAGAAACTGGCTGTTTTACTGAATTATAACTCAATGGATGGCATGGCAACTTTTGAATTGTTCACACATCTTATGATATATCATATCTTTCTTTGTACCTGGGAATTTTATTCTTTGTGACTTTATCTTGCTGAATGTAGTGATGACCTCCCAAAGGCTAAAATTATTTGCAAATATCCCAAAGTATTTATTTTCTTCTTTGGATGGATACTTAATTTATTTCAGCTGGTGCTTATGAATAGTTCTATTTTCATAAATTTTCTTGTACACTTCTTTATCCATCTCATACCTATTTTCTCTTGATATTTAGAGGAAGAACTGATAGGTCCCAATTTTAAGTGCATGTTAGGTTTTCCTATATAGCTACCAACCAGTTTTCCACTATCGTTTTGTCATCCTAAAAGTTCCTGCGTTTCATCTCTAAATGTTTTCCCCACCTCTTCTTAACTTTATACAACCCATTAATCTTATTGCAGTCTTTACAATTTTATTTTAAATCAGATGGTCATATTTTCAGAACCATATAGTCTTTTATG
Source organism: Dicrostonyx torquatus (assembly GCA_028555095.1). Lineage (NCBI taxonomy): Eukaryota > Metazoa > Chordata > Mammalia > Rodentia > Cricetidae > Dicrostonyx > Dicrostonyx torquatus. Next base: position 6,031,859 of record JAQHUG010000059.1, read on the forward strand.
AGTGAGTTATTTTTCTTTGAATCATACATTTACAATTTCTGTGCCTTAAGAACACACTAATTTTGCTTCTGAATAATAGTGCAATATCTCACGAAAATCACCACATCCTCTGGATATATGGGTCCCCACATTGCTGTTCTAGGTCTGCAGGTTGTACCAGTATCTTCATAAGTGTCTCTGCAAATTTCCATGCATGAAATTTTCTGAGATCTCAACATTCTCCCAGGTCCAATATCTTCTCATGACTTGACCTGCCCAAGCTGTATCAATATGGCATGCACTATTTTCTTTGTTTTTTATAAAGAACTTCATTTCTTCTTGATATGATTTTATTTATTGTTTGTCTTAACTTCTTTATTTACTGTTCCATTTCTTGCCATTTTATCTGTGAGTATAGCATTTACCTTGAGAGGAAATTTCTGCAGATGTGGCTTTGGGAAGTCTTTCTCTGTAAAAACCTGGGTCCTCTGGTTTAGATACTTTGGCTGATCGAATACACAATTGCTATCCTGTTAAGCTTGCTGAAACCTTTGATCTTTAGCCTTTACTTTATTTTAATAACTGTATATTTTCATATGACACGCAAGATGGCATATGCTCTAAAAGGAGATATGATTTTTAGAATGTTGGTTCATAGGTTTTTGGTTACTTTGCTTCTTTAATTTTGGTTACTCACATCCTGCCTTCCTTACTCAGACTCACTGTCAATCTAGTGTTTACCTGTTTTTTTCTCGGTATTCTTTGTGTATGTCCCGTCATAAGTCATTCAACTTTTAGCTAAAACTAGTCTCCTCAAAGTCAGTTTGGTAAAGATAGCAGTTGCTTTCCTCATTTTAAGTTCTAAACTGGATTAAAGACATGTAACAATGTATTTAACACCATAGGGTGAGCAAGTGCCAGGGCTAGGTCAGGAAACTACAGATAGTTTGGATTCATTTTGCTGTTCTCTATTCTGGCTTAGGAACATTTCAGTTCAACTCATCAGCAAATTTTTGTCCTGTGAAAAATAAATGTATAAATGTAAATTAATACATTTAAACCATGATATTAAAATTAAATAAGAATTAATTGCTTGAAATGTCATCAGCAGTCCAGTTTATATAGTTCAAATAATATAATATTCTTCTTGTTAACATTATTTTTTTACATTAGTATTCTTCCTCATATGTCTTTCAAACACACATACATCCTTATGTAATACTTTCAAATATATGTATAAAGTTTATATAATGATATTTTTTATAATGCTTAATATTCAGAGATTTTTGAAACAAAATTTTATCTCTAAATTATATATTCAAATGGGTAAATTGATTTAATTATATTATTTCAATAATATATTTCAGTTTCACATAAATTCACATATTCACAATAAATATATATGAGTTTTCAGCAGTAACAAGATACACGTAGTCAATATAATAAGGTTGTTACCACAGGTCTCTCAAAGATTTTTCATGCTGTAATATATGAGTAATATATTTAAGTAGCACCAAAGGGGGACAAACTTGTATGTCTGCATTTTGAAAGATATATTCTATACAATGATATACATTTAGATACTCATGTGCCCAAACTATGTTTATCTCCCTTCTTTATTCATGCAGTTGGTCTTTTTCTAGGCATCTTGGAAGGAAGATCCTGCTTTATTGGATTCTTGTGTTCTCATGTGGATGTTGACAAGGAAAAGAGAACAAAGAAGCATGAGATTGTCAATTGTGATATAAAACTTTCCTATTCTCTGTTAATAAATGCCCTGGTGAATACTATTGTAAATTAACATGAAAAATGATTTTTTTTAAGATCAAAACTTTGCTGACTATTTGAACTGAAATTTCTCAAGCACCCAATAGAGAACATCAAAATTAATCCAATATAGATACAGTTTTCAACCAAGCTCAAATCCCAGAGAGATAGTCAATACTCTTGTGGTCCTCAGTGGGGCTGTTTCGTATCTAATGCTGACATAAGAATTCCTAGAAAGTTCCTTCATCTCTTTATCATTATCTCATATCATATCCGGGAAATCTCTGAGTTCTCTCCCTCCATTCTATGTTTCTTTACATCTATGATATCATTCAATTGTAATTCTTCCCATCAGTGCTTCCTAGTACTCTTATTGTCCATTTTCCCGTTTCCATGTCTGCCCACTTTATTCTCTTACTAACCACCTCTTAAAACACAAAGGTCTCATATTGCTTGCCAGGGCATTTAATAATAGAGATCAGGATAGTTTTATCTCACAATTTGACAATATCATGCTTTTTTATTCTCTATTCAATGTCAATGTTCACTTCTCATCACTAGAATCTAATGGAGCTGGGACTTTCTTTTAAAATGTCCACAAAGGACCACTTGTATGAATGAAGAAGGGAGCTAAACTTAGTTTGGACATATGAATATCAAAGTGTATATCATTGCCTAGAATATAACTTTCAAAAATAAAGAGATTCATGCTCCCCGCTTTGTGCTACTTAAATATATCACCCAGATATTACAACATGGCAGGTCCTTGAAACACCTATGTTAACAGCCTTATCATACTAACTGCACCTTGTTTGTGCTGAAAACTCATTCACATACACTTCTTCTAAGAGTGAAGACAAGATTTTTAATATGATAACAGCTCAGAAAGTGTTCTATAATTTAACCACTAGATTTCTAGAGAACAAAATGATTAATGAGATACCATAACTATCCTCTAACTTTTTAATTCAATATCTGAGTTGATGATTTTCAGGCAGCAGTCTTGACATTGTACTGCATGACAGAATGTGCAGGGCAAAGCATACATGGTAGGTGTTCAGAATCAAGGCTACAATGCATTTGAGGAATAAGATCTCTCTAAACACTGCCACAAACATCACAGATCTATTCTATTATGAATTTGATTATTACTTAGCTTTTGGTTGGTTGTCATACATTAAGAAAGTTTATTATTGACCAATTTTTATGATCCTCACATTCAGTTTTACAATGCTGTATGGGACTACAGGTCACAGTTTAAGAAGCTTGACTGAAAAATCAGGATTTTAAACTCCAACATTTGTGCCATTGCTACTGTTTTACCCTGCTTTCCACAGCTTGCATGTCTGCTGGATTTATTCAGGAAATATTGTCGAATAAATATGAATTAATTTTTCCTCACATATTAATATTATTTGATTTAAGAGAAAGTCCCCCTGTTAAAATAGATATAAAATTTATTCAGGGTGGGAACACTTGTCTCAAAAGTTGGCACAGTGCACAAATTAATGTTCCTGTTGGTATACAGTTTGCAAGACACAGTGACATTTTAGACACGATCGAAAGAATTAGTCAGAGTGTTGTTTTTCTGAATGTTTCATTAACGTTTCAAAGACAGTGCTATTAATAATAAAGAAATGAATAATGGGATTTTTTTACAGTACTTGCAATTTATAAATCTGTTTCAAAACAATTAAATTGCTCATGATGGAGAAGCTGAAACTCAAGTTTCTCTCTTTGTTATGAATACCAAAACCATTCAAATGCTGTGATAAATATTAAAATGACACAAATAAGATGCAATGCATTTTAAATAGGTATTTATAAACGTAGAGTAAGGGTCTCTTCCTAACTATACATCAGGTATATGCATGCCACAATCTAAATGCATAGTCATCAGAGTGGCAATATCATGTTTTGATGAGAGACTAGGTCTTGAAGCTATCATGCATTTCCAGTGGAAATGTGAATAACTATATACATTTTAGCAGTATCTGCTAATTTTGAGTAATCTGTTATCTACCTATTCTGCTTCTAGTACAAGTGTCTGTGAATAAAATCATGTGTAATCAATCATGGCCACAGCAGCTATGTTCATGACATCTTTAACTTAGTAATTAACAGAATCCATCAGTGAGAGATCATTTTCTTTTAATTAACTTTTTTATATTACAGTACACAGAATTATGATCTAACAAAATCTATGACTTTTTAGAGCACTGTCTGGAACGGAAGCAAATGTAAACATAAAAAGCATACATTGTATAATTCCTTCAACAAACAGATGACCGTTTTGCAAATAGAAGTTATACTTGAGGAAAATCAGAATGGAATGCTTTCCAATGATGTTGTGTGTCTTTTCTGGGAAGGCTTGAACAACTGTCTTCATTTCAAATAAGGTACCAATGACAAACCAAGGAAGCAATGTCAAGTAAAGCTACCTTAGAAGGCCAATGAGTTTATTGGAATTATTAACATAAACATGAATGAAGGATTACTTACATGAGCATAAGAGACCCAGACAGAGCCATACCATAAATATCCCTTCCTAGCCGGAGTGATAACTCACAAAAGTTTGAATCATATTACCTCCTTTACAATATGCAGACTGCTTTTATAAAAACAAACTCTCCCCACTAAATGATTTTTTATGTATAACCTTGAGGAGGGCCTAAAGAATCTTATAACATTTGAGCTTCTGCTGCCTATTAATTTCATGGATTTCCTAATACTTGTATATTTCTTAACTTTCCTGATACTCACTAGCCTCCTCCCTTCCTCCATTACAGAAAGTTTCAATTGAAAGGAACTAAGTAAAGAATTAATAGCAAGTAGAAATAGAATTGCTACCAAAGAAGCATAAAGAATTAAAATATTGCAAATAAATTTACATTAAAAGTTTGTTCTCTAATTTTGCAACATTTGGAATACTTTTTAAAATTATATCAGTGTTCTTTATTTTTATCTGGACAGGATTCTTTTATCTAGCTTCAATACTTTATATTGAATCCATTTAATCATACATCCAAGCAAAACTAAAACTAAAAATTCTAAAGACTGCATTGTGTTCATTTTCATTACTGTTCTTTGATATAGACACTTTATTGGTACAAAACTACCTAAAATCTCTTACATGACCTTTTCAAGGTCATATCAAAAACAGGAGAGGCTAGTCTTCCATATAAGTCTTCTGATTCTGACTGTTGAGGTTGAATCTACCAGAAGGATACTTAAACTGATTTTTGACATGAGTGGCTGCCTCAAATTCCTGTCCTAAGTTTCCTACAGAGCAACTTCAACATGAAATTTTAAGTCAAATAAGCCCCTTCTCTCTTAAGTATCATTTTAACAGAGTATTTACCACAGGAACAGAAATGAGAGATGGACAGTGACTTTAAAGAAGTTTGGAAGACAGTTTTCAAATTATTTTTCTATCTACTTTATCTTCTCTTTGCTATCTCTTGGACTAGCTCACTTCACAAAGAGGGAGTAGTTTTGGGGAGAGGGGAGGTAGGGGAGAACTGGGAGAATTGAAGAGAGGGAAAACTGTGGTCAGGGTATACTTTATGAGAAAAGAATCAGTTTCCAATGGGGGAAAACAAACCCACACACAAGTCAGGAATAATTGCTGGAGGTGGGGGAAGTATTTTAGGAGTATAAAAAGGTATGGGAAAGATGAACTGTGTAAGCTGAGGATTAGAATAAAAAATACAGTTCCTTTTACAAAATAAATAAGTAATTTATAAGTAGAAACAATTTTTTGGATTGGTAACTCACACATCAACATATGCCTATTGTACATATTTGAATTTGGGGAATCTGTGGTATTAGGATTTTGGTGTGGCTCTCAGAGAATTTTGGAAGAGCTGTAGTGTAACTGTAATTCTTACTTGATAACTGTTTTGTTATATGTAATTTTACTATGTTAAAATGAAAGCCTTTCTTTTTGTTTAAACAGAAAAAGGAGAAATTTGGGAGGGTCCACCTGTATTTCTGTGCCTTGATTGGCTAAATAAAGACCTGCCTGGCTTATAGTTAGGCCAACCAACCCTTAGGTGGGCGGAGTAGACAGAACGGAAGTTCTGGGAGGAGAAGAAGGAAGGAGCAGAAGCCACGAGCCGCCGCCGGAGATGGATGCAGGTTAG
>JAQHUG010000059.1:6040493-6068564 GCA_028555095.1 Dicrostonyx torquatus
CTAACTATAAGCCAGGCAGGTCTTTATTTAGCCAATCAAGGCACAGAAATACAGGTGGACCCTCCCACACTGTAGGGAAGATCATCTGAATATGATTATCAATCCCTTTCAGTACTACAAAATGTTGGTCATCAACATAAGAGTAACAACAGTAACAGCAACAAAATAACTAAAAGTTTCCTTTTAGCTGCCTCTCTTATAACTAGGGAATGAACCACCTCCCCTGTTTTGGATATTGTTTCTTCAGGTATGAAAAGTGAAGTTGTTTAATTCTATGTAGACTTTACATAGTAAAACTCATAGCTATATGAAATTAAAAAGTTATCCTATGTTATTGGGCACAGTATCAGTTACATATTGAAAATGAAGACATTAAGGTAGTACAAATAAAGAAAACAGTTTATTCTGGCTTACGATTTGTGTTAGTTGCGTGTCATATAGGTTAATATTCTTAGCACTGCATCCATGACTAATTTATATATAAATGAGCATACTTGGTATGCTGACTTACACAACCAAGACCATCAAAATAGGAAAAGATTCAGGTGATTTTATAGTCCAGTTTGCAGGCCCCAAAACAGTAAAGACGTGTTCAACTTATCCTGCATTTTCACCAACACTTGTCTGTTGTTTTCTTGATCTTAGCCATCTTGATTAGGGTAAGATGAAATCTCAAATAGTCATAATTTGCATTCCCACCAAGGATCTTTACAGTTTTAAAGCAGTTTTAAAAGTATTCTTAGATGTTGTTATTCTTCTCTCTTCTAGTCTGAAATGAGGCAGAAGAAAGGTCTTTAGCCTTTTGGTCTGGGCAGGCCAAGAAATCCCAAAACAAAAGTTGCTGTTGCTCCTGTTGCCTCCTAATTTAAAGGCGAGATCACATTGGTGAAGACACCATGGCAAATCAGACACAGGGCTTGAAGGAACTGAGCTGAAACTTCCTTGATAGATTTTTTTTCCAGGAAAGAACTTACATAGTATTGTTATTTAAGCTGCCATGGGAGAATAGTAATCAGTAGTCCTACTGACTTATAACACCTACTAACTATAACTGTGACCAGCATGGAACGCTAGTCTTAAGGGTGCAATAGTGACATCTTTCACTCACAGGTGATTAACACTCATCTGATTGTACTCAAGCCCTACTCACTGGGAGGGAATTCATTGCTGGCACTATAAACATATCCAAATAACCATGGCTGGTAGGATTATATATCTATCTAGGGGAATGAACTCTTGTCACTATTTCTAAACCTGCATCCTTACTAGCTACATTATAAATGCTTATTCTTATATGTACAGACAAGTAGAGTTCTCACCCTTATCCCAAAGAGTTTTTTTTTTCTTTTATTCATTATACAGTCACAACTGGTTGAAATGCAGAAAATAACTGTCCTTTGGGTGCTCAACCTCAATCAATACATCTAAAACCTAACCCTTACACCTAAGGCCCTGAGCCTTTATTGCAGAAGAGGGGCAGAAGAATTGTAAGAGACAGAGGACCAAGATTCTTCTGTCTTCTAAATATGACATGGAAGCTAAATTTGTAAAATCTTAGCAATATAGTCAACTAACCAACACATGTACAATGGCACCTGATAACCTGTATCTTAGTTTGGGTTTTTACTGCTGTGAAGAGACCATGGTCATGACAACACTTATAAAGAAAACATTTAATTGAGGGGACTCACTTACAGTATTAGAGGTTCAGTCAGTTATTGTCATGGCCGGGAGCCATGGCAACATGCAGGCAGAGGTGGTTCTGGAGCTGAGACTGTCACATCTTGCAGGCAACAGGAAATCAACTGACACAATCGGTAGTATCATGAATATGTGAAACGTCAAAGCCCACCCACACAGTGATACACTTCCTCTAGCAAGGCTCTACCAGGTCCAATGAAGCCACAACTCCTCATAGTGTCATTCCCTATGACATGGGTTACTGGGTAAGTTACATTCAAACTGCCAAAACATGCCTACTTGAATAGAAGAAATTTCACTAGTTATCACCCCCAGACAAAGAGCAGTAAGTAATTAAAGAGTGTTTAGAGAGACCAGTCTGTCCTCTTCACTGGGAAGAGCCCAATCTAAATGACCAGTCCAAAACACATGCCAGTATATGACCAACATTAAACAAACTGAAAAGACTACGTGAATATGTTATATGTAAATATATAACTAACCAATACATATATTGTGGTGTTCCCTTCAGATATCATACAGGGCAGCAAGTCCCATGAATAGATAATAATGAAAGCCTAGTACAGGGCAAACATGGAAATGTACACTAAACCTAGTGTAGTTTGTGTATGACAGGCAAAAAGAAGCCACACCCATGCCTCCCCAGGTGCCCAGGTCACCAGGCAGTCGGGCAGCATTCGGGTGAGCAAATGTATGATGGGTTATCAGAAGCAGAGAGGCAGAGTGAGGTTCATGTTGTATATAGAGATGTGGATCTGAAGAGGTAAAGGCAGTGAAGAACAGGCTGATAGAGAAGGCCTGCTTGCCACTAAGACATGTGGTGTTATCTGGTCCTGGGCTGCAGCCAAAAGCCATGTATAGCCATGGCCCTGTGATGTAGGGGGTCCTTCATTCGATGTGTTATTTTCATTGGTTGAATAAAGAAAACTGCCTTGGCTTTTTGATAGGGCAAGATTTAGATAGGCAGGAGAAGAGAACAGAATTCTGCAAGAGAGAAGGTAGGCACAGAGAGACAAGCCGCCATCATGAAGCTGCCAGGTCAGATTTGCTGAATCTTTCCCAGTAAGCCACGACCTCATGGTGGCACACAGATTATTAGAAATGGGTTAGACCAGGAGTGACAGTTGACCAAGAAGAGACTAGATATAATGGGCCAGGCAGTGTTTAAATGAATACAGTTTTCTGTGGAATTATTTCGGGTGTAAGCTAGCTGGATGGCTGGGAGCTGGGCACCAGTAACGCATGCCTGTTCCTCCTATACAACAGATTGGCATCAATGGCTTTTGTGGAACAGGATGTTTATATGCCTGCTCTTTTACTAAGTTGCCAGGGGCCATGTCTGGATCCATATCCAACAATAGCCAGGTTCTATGTTGATGTCCAAGTTACCTGTTACCATTGGGGGTCCTGTGTATATCCAGGGTTTGGGCCCCCATTTGAGAGCATGTTGGGTAAAAAGACCATCCTGAAGCATTCCAGCCCTGGATAACACCATGACCCCAGGAGGCAGTGCAGGCCAATCAAATTAGCATAGACCCCAGTGTAGCGTGGGCCTAGGACCCCAACCTGGCTCCAGGTGACTGCCTAGATCACAGGCCTCTGCACATTCTCCTTGGCAACAGAAGTGACAGACATCACCTTACATGCCCTCAACTACTTCAGGGTGCCATACCAAGATTGACTCTTGATAGTAGCCCAGGCTGAAAATTATCCAGGTGGCCAGTAGTGTGTTCCTTACCAATCTCACTTCTTCAGATCCTCTTCTCTCCACAGCCCATTAAATGTTCCTCCTCTTCTCTCTCTTCCACCTACCCACCCAGACCCAGAACCAGGGCTATGAATTGGTCCACCATAATATCCACTTCATCTATTAACTGTTTCAGCATGCGAAGGGGGGATGAACCTAGATCCAAAATTTCTGGAACTCCATGACCCATGACAACAATGGGATCCAAGAAGAACCCCAGTAGGAAACCATTATCAACGGTGTAGCAGAAGTCATTGGTTTAGAAACCCACAATGGTGCTGACTGCCCTTGTCAGCCTCATGTCATGTCTAGGAGATGTTTCTGTGTTATAGGTCTGAGTTAGTGTTCCCAGGCAGCTTCTGGTTTTATCCTTGACCCTTCGCCCTCTTAGCGTTGGGCATAACAGGGATCTGTTGCTATTGGTGTGTCCTAGTCCCAGGGTGGTTACTGATTGAGTCCTGCCCTGTCAGACCCATGGCACTGCCAGGTGTTTAGGGGTTTTGTTTAATTGTATGTTTATTTTTCTCTTATTTAAATTCTTTTTTAGATTTCTTTTGGGGTTCTGCAGGAGGGAGGGACTGTTGTGAGGAGAGTTGCTTATTGGTTCCTAGCTGCTCAGCCTCAGAATAATCACACAGAAACCATATTTTTTTTTTGCAATACTGTTTAGCTAATAGTTTAAGTGTAGTTCTGGCTAACTCTTATATCCTAAACTAGCCCATCTCTATTAAAGTGTGCATCACCATGAGGTTGTGGCCTATCAGGAAAGTTTCAGCATATCTGTCTCCAGCAGCAGCTACATGGCTTCTCTCTGACTCCACCCTTCCTTCTCTCAGCATTCAGTTTAGTTCTCCCTGCTCAGTTCTACTCTACCTTATCAGGCCAAGCCAGTTTTCTTTATTTATTAAGGGTAATCACAGCATACAGGGGGGAATTCCACATAACCTCCCATTTCTGTTTAAATAAAAAGGAAGGCTTTAACTTTAACATAGTAAAATTACATATAACAAACCAGGTATCAAGCAAGAATTAGAGTTTCAACATTTATATCTACTTTTTATCTGTTTTCAACTCCATCAAAGACTCCAGAAGGATATAATATTACCTAAGTAAACTGAAGGTACATTGTAAGCAACTTCCAACACTCTAGAAATGACAAAAACATCTTACTACCTGGATAGCCACCCAGAGTTCTTCTGTATGATTGGGGCATCCGTCTTCAGTAGATTTTTCCATGAAGCAGGAAATTTCAAAAACAGTTTCACATCTATTTTTAGTTTCAGCCAGTTTCTTCCATGTCCTGCAGAATGTCTAGCAGACTCTTTCTATTCTTTCACGAAGCAGAAAACCCAAAGGACTATCTTACCATTAAGACTAGTTCAGCAGTCATTTCTCCATGGTCCTTTATGTCCAGTTCATCAAGCAGTCTAGGAAAGGGCAGTTTCTTGCCCAAAAGGATAACCAACTCCATAAAGAATCTTTTCGATGCCCATCTTCCTCTTGAAGTAATTGATGCTGCCAGGAATAGATGTGTCTCACTGTCATGAAAAGTCCTAAATTCATAAAAATCACTTTAAATGCCATACTCTGTAGTCTTTGAAAGATTTGAAGAATCTCTATCCATCTGAAATTCATCTCTGTATATCTAGAAAATCTACCATGATTACAAGCTTGATTATTATAGATGACAGTCTATTTACTTATATTTTTAATTATATATTTACAATACCATAATAAAGAGAATATATATATATATATATAACATATTGACCTTAAATGTTTATCAATAAACAAAGATCCATACCAATGCAAATATCTATATCATATCCCCCTTTAAATATAAACAAACATTTATAAACAATATTTGGGAATATGAGTGTAGTTCTTCTCCAAACAGCTTCCTGCTGTTTAATGGGTGAAGTAACTTTGGGGGTGTTCACAGACACCTTTCGGGAGGTCTTGATACATGAATCCACATTAGTCTGTATGCTTTCATAGGTTCTTATCCTCTTTTCCAAAGCAACGTATACTTAAATCCATATTTTGAAATCAAAATAACTTTAAAATATATATATGTTGGTTTAGCTTAGCAATCCCCAGAATCAAATGTCTCTCTGTAGTCAAAAAATTTAAAGAAAGCACAATAATATATATAATCTAGACTCTTTGTGTATATTACATCTTTATGTGGAGGTATTTTTTTTAATCTGAATCTGTTTTTATTATGTATCTGTAACTATTTTCTCTTCAAGAACATTTCTTAAAATGCTAAGCACTTGAAAAAGCCAAATCATTGCCAGGGGAATACAGCACTGCCTGCTTCACCTGCCCACCCCACCATGGTGAAGCTGTTCACTGCCTCTCGGAGCCATGTATATTGCCCCATTTTCAGGTATGCATCGAGTCTACGTAGAGCCATTAAGCACTGCTTACAAATCCCATTTTTTCCCTTTTATTTTTTTATTGATTTTTTTTGTTGAGCTCTACAGTTTTCTCTGCTCCCCTCCCTGCCACTTACCTTGCCTTCAACCCTCTCTCAAGGACCACATGCTTCCAATTTACTCAGGAGATCTTGTCTTTTCAACTACCCATGTAGATTATATCTATGTATGTTGCTCTTAGGGTCTTCATTGTTGTCTAGGTTCTCTGGGATTATGATTTGTGGGCTGGTTTTCTTTGCTTAATGTTTAAAAACCATTTATGAGTGAGTACATGTGATAATTGTCTTCCTGTGTCTGAGTTACCTCACTCAAAATGATGTTTTCTAGCCCAATCCATTTGCCTGCAAAATTCAAGATGTTGTTAACTTTTTCTGCTGTGTAGTACTACATTGTATAAATTTCCACACTTTCCTTATTCATTCTTTAGTCAAAAGGCATTTAGGTTGTGATATGACTGAGCCTCCTTTGGATATATACTCAAAAATTGGTTTTACTGGGTCTCGAAGAAAGTTGTTTCCTAATTTTTCTGATTGCCACACTGACATCCAAAGGGGTTGTACCAGCTTTCATTCTCACCAGCAATGCAGGAGTCTTCCCTTTACCCCACCACCTCTACAGCATAAGTTGTCATCAGTGTTTTTGTTCTTGGCCATTCTTACAGGTATAAGATGGAATCTCAGGGTTGTATTTATTTGCATTTCTCTGATGACTAAGGATGTTGAACATTTACTTAAGTGTCTTTCTACCATTTGTGTTTCCTCTGTTGAGAGTTCCCTGTTTAGGTCTGTACTACATTTTTATTGGATTATTTGTTCTTTTGATGACCAATTTCTTGAGTTCTTTGTATATTGAGGAAATCAGACCTCTGTCTGATGTGAGATTAGTGAAGATCTTTTCCCATCCTGTAGGCTGTCATTTTGTCTTGTTGACCGTGTCCTTTGCTTTGCAGAATATTTTCAGACTCCATTTAAATACTCGGTCTCCTGAAAAAGCCAGTTCATGTTGGAAGCACAGCCGAGAAAGCCATCATTTTAAAATGGCACAGCTCTTTATCTGCTGCTGCTGAGGCAGGAAAACCTCTCTTAAAGGCGCTGCGGCACACCATCAGCAAATGGCAAGAAGCTGTGTTACTCTGTGCTTTTCTGTCTAGAATCCCTTTTCAAGCCCTCTCATATTTTAAGTGAATTTTAGTCAACTACGTTGGTGCCAATTTGTTGAATGAGGTTCACTTATTGGTTCCTGGATGTTCAACCCCAAAATTATCACACAGAAACCATATTATTTGCCCTACTGTTTGACCAATAGCTTAAGCGTATTTCTGGTTCACTCTTATTTCCTAAACCAGTCCATCTCTATTAAACTGTGCATTACCATGGCCTAACAGCAAAGTTTCAGCATGTCCGTCTCTGGCAGTGGCTCCATGGCATCTCTCTGACTCTGCCCTTCTTTCTCCCAGAATTCAGTTTAGTTCTCTCTGCCTAGCTCTACATTAACTTATCAGGCCAAGCCAATTTTCTTTATTCATTAGTGGTAATGATAGCATACAAAGGGGAATCCTACATCAAGGGACCAATACAGAAAAACTGGGAAATAAATGGAATTGAGGTATATGATGTAATGTTCCCAAAGAATCAATAAAGATTTTGCGACCTTAAAAAGAAGTACAATTTGTGAAAAGGATTTCAGGCAACAACCAGTCCAGTTCCGGGTATATAATAAAGCTGAGGGTGTGACTAAATAGAGGAGAGTGTGTTCTATAGGTAAAGGGGCAAGCATGTAGTGTTAGTGCTGCTTCGTCATCTATAGCATAGAGATCAGCAGGCTATAAAGTACTTGTGACATCTATTCTAAGGATGGGGCATGGTCTAGGACAGAAAAATTCTGGGATAATCATTCTAGAGAATTAGGGTGAGGTCTGTCCCATCAGATAGCAAAAAGGTCACTAGGACATTAACAACCTCCACTTTCAACTTTCCAGATGGAATACTGATATTGGATTTGTATCTCCTCCATTGAGGACACATCCCTGTGTGATTAACATTCTTTGTTTCTTAGAGCTTCTCTGTGAGTACAAGGACCACTCTGTGCTCAGGAATACATATTTAAAGAAGAAGAGATTGTGGATTTGAGGAGTGGTTAGTGGCATGAAAGAAGTTGAAGTGAGATGAAGGAAGGGTGGAAATGAAATTAAAAAAAAAGAGAGAGAGAGGAATTTTCCAGAAAGTATATTTAGATGAGATGGTGATGTGATTAATTCTCAATAAACAAGTGGTATTCATAAACTGGGAGATAAATCAAAATACAGATACTTCCTCTTTAATATCCTACATAAACATCATGTTCCCACACTGTAATTGATGGCTGTATTAGCTGTCACCTCTGATACTTATTTATTTACCAAAATCGTATTTATTTGGTTCTGACTTACTTACAACATTGACTTCTTGAGGATTTTGTGCACTTACAAATGGGAAGCTATTATACCCTGGTGAGTAGATCTTAAATTGCTTTCATTGAGAGAATCAAAGCAACCTTTTCAATCTCGATTTCATATCTAAAAGTATGTGTCACAAGTATAAAAGTAAACAGCAAGTGAAGTGACTTGCATATAGAAGTTCTACCTGTCAACATAGCAAGAATTAAAAGAGTCTAAAGAGTTTGTGTAATCATCTTATTTTTGGGTCTTTGTACTTAAGGTCACAAAGATATTGGAAGGAATAATGGGGTCATGAAGAGTTTTATTTATGCATCCTTCATTCAACTTACTTGTCATAAGCATTTTCTAAAAAACTTTATAAACCCATAACCTGCCTGAAGTCATGAGATAATCTGGGTATCTATCTATCTATCTATCTATCTATCATAATTATATGTACCTACATACTATCTATAACATCTATCAATCTATATCTATCATCTATTTTTCTATTTAATTACCATCTAACATATACCAACCATCTCTTTGTCTATTATCTCTTTATCAGTACTTATCTATCTGACATCTAATTGCCATCTATAATCTGTCTGTCTGACTCTATTAGTATGAATTTCAGAGACAAGTAATAATAAAGAAGAATACATTATAGTCACTTTGCTTTATCTTTTACATTTATTTACAAGACCTTTCAACTCAGACATTTGTATGGTCTATGGCAGAATCTGATCAGAGGAACATCCAACATGGACAATATTGTATAAGGAAACTCCAACCACAGAAACAATAGGAGTTATCAACAAAGGCTATTATTATATCCTCTGTCTCACTGGATGTGATTCAAGTGCTTCCAATGCAAAGGAATCATGTCAGATTAGCGTTAACAGTCATAAAGAAGTCTCTGAGTTTATTCAAAGGAAAGAAGAGACAATGCTTTTTGTGCTTTTGGACTGTAAAATAACACATGAATGCTAAGTTTAATTACAGAGTTTTATGCTACAGGCTTTAGCTAAAATGCTTAGACTCATTGCAAGCTCCTCGCTTTTCCACTCTCATTAGAAAGCAAACAAATACTATCACAGTCTAAATACATACAACCGTCAAGTGGCGACTTGTTTCTGATTGTGATTGGCACTGAATGAACTGGTTCTTAGTCATTTTTTAAATTTAACCCTCATAACATATTATGAGTATTTGGCATGAAGATGAAGAAATTGATGTTAGAATGATTCAGTAGCATTTCCTAGGTACATAGTACTTTTACACTTCAAACCCACCTCTATATAAGGCCCAAGACTGTCATTTTTCTCAGAATAACATTCTTACATGACACCGTTCCTCTAAAGCCAGCTTGTTTTCAACTCAAAGGCATTCCTTTCATTCTTTAGACTCACAAAAACCTTTGTCTCTGGGAATTATATGATTCAAGTAATTTTTTGAATAGTTTCTCTTGTCAAGACACCTTCTGAGAGCAGATAATAGGCACAGTGCTTCTTCATTTGTCAGAATAGTCTGTGTTGCACTGTGGCAGCAGAATCTCCTGATATTCTCAGTGGATAATCATACCAGATTTTCTTTCACTGTTCTTTATCATGTTACATATCCATGTGACTCTTAGTGGGTCCCTGGCTCTCTGAATTTTCTTGGGTTATCAGGAGGCAGAGAGACACATGATTTGAAGTTTGAGGCCAGGGAAAGGTACAGAGGAACATTTTGTCAAGAAGGAAGAGTAGGAGGTAAGTGTAAAAGAAAAAAAAAACTCAGATCACTACTTAATTTTTGGAATGTTGGATGAATTTCTCCTTTGAAGGTTTTATTACCTCTTTCGTAGTTTCCTACAATATTTTTTGATTCTGTTAAACCATTTATACTTTCCAGATCCTAAACTCTGTTTTATAAGTTTTGTTTAAGCATAAGAAGACTGGTGATGGTGGGAAATCATGTGTAATCTATGCACACTTAAGAGTTCTGTTCTTCTGTTTCCAAAGCTGATATATATATAATGGATTTTTTACCTTCATGTATTTATGTGCAATATATGTGTACCTGTGGATGGTTAAGCCACTATATGGGTATTGGAAATGATTCTGGGTCTTCTGCAAGAACTCTAAATGTTCTTAAATAATGAACCATCTCTCCAGCTTCCTTGTTTCTTAGTTTTTGTTTGGTTGTTTTTTGTTTGTTTGTTTGTGTGTGTGTGTGTGTGTGTGTGTGTGTGTGTGTACACATGTGTGTGTTGGAGACAAGGTTTCACTATGTAACTCTGGCTTGCCTGAAAATCGCTAGGTAGACCAGCTTATCTTAAACTCAGAGACCTGCCTGCCTCTGCCTCTGCCTTCCAACTGCAGGATTCTCCTTTACTGTTTCAACTGAGAAGTGACATTATGGTGTCTAGTCCTAAATCAACTTGACACAAACCAGATATTTTGAATCTATGGAACTTAATTGAATGAAATGCCTTCATAAGATTCAACTGTATATAATTTCTTAATTAGTTATTGATGGGTGAACTATTGTGGGTGAGCCCACCCCTGGGCTGGTAGTCCTAGGTTTTATAAAAAAGCACACTGAATAGGTGATGGGAAAGAAGCCAGTAAGCAGCACCCCTCTATGGCCTCCACATCAATGAATACTTCTATATTCCTGCCCTCTTTGAGTTCCGGTTCTGATGGCTTTCAATGATGAAGAGTGATATGGAAATTTAAGGGAAATAAAACCTTTCTCTCCCCAACTTGTTCTTTGGTCTTGGTATTTCATCACAACAACATAAACCCTAACTAATGCAGACCTTTGAATTCCATCGATCATGATGTATCAAATGGTGCCAACTCTGTGTAATAAGACTGACATCTTTAGGGGAACAAAATAAATTTCTCTGCTATGTGTTTGAGCTCATAGTAGAACAATATTTAAAAGAATGTGTCACAAAGATGATGTTTTCCTGGACCATGCCTGACATACAGTCATAACTGGATACATATTTTATAGTTATATTGCATGTACATATTATCATAGGGAAGCATAAAAGCAGTCACTTTTTATGTTTCCACATATTTCATCCCAATTAGATTTCAAAACTCTGAGGAAAATATCTTTTACCTATATTCAACTTCCCCGTCTTTTCTCCATGTGGCAAATCCTTTATACTGGAAGGGAACTCAATACATAACTATGGATTAAGTATGCAATGCATTTGTGAGCTTCTTTGGTGACTATAACTGTAATTATAGTGTGTGTGGGTTTGCATCATACTTTTAAAGATAGCATGTGATTCCATTACCACTGTCCATACTCATACACTTCACAGGTGTGCGTCCAGCTTCCTACATGAAGAGGATCCTGTTGCAGGACATTTTGATTGCACTCTGACACTTCCAAGTGGGACAATAAAGACTGCTTTGAGGCAGAGGGTGAAACTAGCTAATAAATCACTAAAATTAGTTATAGAGATTTTGGAGGACGGAGCACATATAGAAAGACATAGGTGGTAGTAGAAGCGTGGGACTAGATTGAGGAAGAAGAAAGAGGAAGTCACTGGTCACTTTGCGGATGCTTCTCTGATCTTTCAGGCTCTTACCCTGATAACTGACTCCTGAGTTTTTATTGATAAAGAATAATTAGGTAAAGGCTTCATCTGGGGTCAAACATGGGGCCCAAGATCCTGAAGCAGCCTCTGGAGCTGCTGCTGTGTCAGGCATTTCCACTCTACCTCCAGGCCCTCTATGTACTACAATAGGATTTTCCTTTTGCAGCCTCTCTAAAACAGCCTCCAACTGCTCCCCATCCCAGGAAACAGATGCCACTGGAGTTAGCTGCTCAGTGCCAGCTTCTGCTGTCATTCAGGTGGCCCCATGCCTGGCTTCCTGACAGGATGACTTCTTGCACATCACCCGTGTCTTGTTTTCAGCTGGCTATCTCTCT
The DNA here is from genome assembly GCA_028555095.1 of Dicrostonyx torquatus. Taxonomy (NCBI): domain Eukaryota; kingdom Metazoa; phylum Chordata; class Mammalia; order Rodentia; family Cricetidae; genus Dicrostonyx; species Dicrostonyx torquatus. The sequence goes on from JAQHUG010000059.1 coordinate 6,052,738, forward strand.
TTCCCTGTGGATGAAAGGATTTCCTGAACCCACTTCTTAGGGTGCTGCCACACCATGTTGTTCAACTTGACACCCACTAGATCTTTTACTGCTGCTTCCACTGCCATAAACTTTCAGTTCTGAACTACACATGAACAGGCACAACTGCCCTCAATCAGGTAAAAAAAATGCAAGATGAGTCAAGTGTATATGTACAGGACAGATAGGAAAATTAAAGCCATATGGGACTAACATAGGAATGAATTTATGAGAACCTGATTTGTTATAACAATGCAAAACTCAGCTTAACATTCCTCCATTTACAAAAAGCATAAAATAAAGAATGTTTCTGAGAAAAATATTAAAATGTTTTATCAAGAACAGTTGATAACTTTTCAGGTTGTGCATTCAAAAAGAGACAACAGTTGTAGATATTTCAAAGGTACCAATAACCCTACCTTTGAAATAGTTATCTGATAAACCTTTCTTGGTAAAACAATGGCTCTTGACACCAAAAAAGTTACACACATTAGAACAGTTGATACAGGAACACTAAATGTTCAACTAGTCCTTGGAAGTCAACTGTATTTGTCATTAAAAAGAAATATAGAACCTGGAGACTGATAACACACCTGAGAACTATTAAAATGATCCAGTCAATGAGATCTTTACAGCTTGGAATTCCTTTTGAATTACCTAAAGGATAGTCTATTAGCATAATTGATTTAAAGACATAATTGATTTAAAGACTGCTTTTTATTAAACTATAGCTTTACAAGAACATAGTAGAGAAAAATTTGCCTTCACAGTGCCTACTTATAATATTTCTCAGACCATTAAAAGGTATCAATTAAAAATTCTTCCTCAATGAATATTAAAATGTCCCACCTTGTATCAATATTTTGTAGAATCCCTATTAGAAATACTTCATAAATAGTTTCTTCAATGTTTAACATCATATGGATGTATCTTCATATGACATTCAACTTCAGACTTTAGAAATCCTTTAAGAGGTACAGGAAATTTTGCCTTTTTGGGGATTACAAATTGCTCTGAAAATAATTACAAAGAAGAAATTCTATTAATTACCTAGGATATAAGATAAGTTTAAAAAATTCAACCACAGAAAGTATATAAATCAGTAGAGATCAATTATAAATATTAATGATTTTCAAAAATTGCTGGGAGATATTAATTGGCTATGGCTCACAATTGGATTGTTTACTCAGAAACTAAGTATTTTTTCATACTTTAAATAGTCCAAGAAAATTATCAGCTGAGGTCAAGAGGGAATTTATTTTGAAAGAAAAGAAATTACAGGAAAAGCATATGAATACTTTGGATACAGAGCTTGATTTTATCTTGATGATACTACCTTCTAGGCATTTTCCCAATGAATTCTTATGTAGAAGGAATATAATAGTTCATAATGAATATTTGTACCACACTATCAGAGTAAAAAATTTAAATAACTATGTAGAAAGTTTTCTAAATTGATTCTGGAAGAAAAAGTAAGATTTCATCCATCAGCAGGGAAATAAGCAACAGAAATGGTGGTGCTTTTTCCTAATGCTGAAATTGCCTCTTTATGGACAGAAAATGTTTCTTGATGAAATGCTTGCAATAATTTTGGAATAGATTAACATCAATATCTCAAAAGCAAGAGACATCAGTTTGTAACAAGAAAGAACTAATTTGATCTTTCCTCACACTGTAGGGAAAACACCAATTTCTGGAGACCTTACAATCTATACTGCTATAAATAAATTGGTAAGGACAGGAAACTTAAGTAAAGTGGCACAAAACACTTACAATTCTGTTCAAAAATCAGAATTCTATGGTATTATTAATTTTTTCTCAAGATCTTAATATAGCTATTATCTAATATGCAGAATGCATTGTTTCATATATTGTAACCACTGAACTTATTCCAAGTGACTTTGTTATTTTTTCAATTACAAGAAGTGATTGGGCAAGAAGCCCTACTCCTGTCTTGAGCAGATCCAGACAGGTGAGTGAGTGGCCATAGGGCCAGGCAGTCCCAGGGAACTGAGTACATGCCCTCTCCAATCCCCTAACCTTTTCTAGCCATTCAGTGGAATGATTCCCGGCTGCTGGCTTTCTCTACCTTTTCATCTGGGCCTGCTTCCACAGAGGTTGCTTGCTTGGGGCTGCTACTGCTGAGGTTGCTGCCTTGGGCTTGCTCTGGTGGAGGTTGCTGGCTCAGGCCTGCTCTGCTGGAGGTCAGTAGCTTGAACCTACTCCAGCAGAGATTACTGGCTTTGGCCTACTCCTTTGGAGGTCACTGATTCATGCCTTGTTCCATATAGGTCTCTGGTTTGGGTCTGCTCATTCAGTGGTGTCTCCCTTGTACCTACTCCTGCTCCTGTGGCAGTTGCTTTCTAGGGCCTGCTCCATCTGAGGTTGCTAGCTCATGCCTGCACTACCGGAAGACACTTGCTCAAGCCTGCTCTCACAGATGTCCCTAGCTTTGGCCTGCTCCTGCAGAGGTCCCTGGCTTGGGCTCTGTCCTTCAGAGGTCTCTGGCTTAGGTAAGCTGTTTTTCAATTGGACTAAAAGATGGCTCAGATGCTAAATATTGATAGATAAGTCTGATGATCTGAGTTTTTTCCTCAGATCTCATATAAAAGTCTGAATACAATGACACCCATCTACAATCTTAGCATACCAACAATGAGGTAGAGAAAGTGGCCTACATTTGAGACTAAATTGCACAGAACAATAGCCAAACACACAAAGACCCTTCTGGAAAACAAGGAAGTAAGAGAACACTTAATCCATGGAAATCTCACCTTTACATGAGTACTGTGTCATATTTTACTTGCACATTTTCTCTCTCCTTCTCCTCTTTTTCCATCTCCTTCATCCCTCCTTCTCTTTCATATAATTACAACATAAATTAACTAAATTATTTAAATATATATGCATATAGAGTTAAAACTTATCCTTGTAACTTAGTAGTCAAGCAAGTTATATTTTAAAAAAAGTGTTGAAAAATTTATTTACACATCCGTTGTCTCATTCTGCATATTGAATTAAGTGGTATGGAGCTAATGATGAATGAATAAGGAAGGAGATTTTAGAGACTTAAGAAGCATATACACATTTGATTCTCCATACTGGCTTTCAGTCCTGTGACTTGATCATGTAGAGCACTCAATAAATCATAGCGAGAAACAAAAAATGCTCATAGAAATTCTCCACATGACTCTGGGTGTTGAAGCTTCCTGTTCTGCTTTGGCTAAGGAAGTCATCTTTAACTTGATCCTCTGTCTGGGTCTGCTCCTTCTAAAATGACAGTCCAGTTACAGCTCCACCTTTGAATTAGATTCAACTGCATCTACGAAAACGTAAAAGAAAGTTATCTCAGCTCTGAGTAAGAGAAACTTCCCATAAAAAATAGTAGTTTAACTTATGCAGTTTAACTGATAAACTTTTATGTTTCAAAGAGGCAGACCTGAAATTTAAGTTCCTAACTTCCAAGGTCAGGTAGCACTTAGACTTGTGTCCAGATTTTTGATTTTCTTCATATTTAACATGGGTTCAAAACTTAAAAAAAAAAACAAAAAAGAAAAGAAAAGTAAAACCACAACAAAAAAAAGTCCTATTAATTGGATTCTATTATCTCTGTTTTTCAGGAACAAAAACGATAGAAATGAAAGAGTATGGAATATATATTAGGCCTTAATAATACTGTTCATATACATTTCCTTGGTCTATTTACCTACATGAGACAGAAAATTTAGTTTTATTTTAGTTCTTTATAAGTTTGTTTGCTCTTAATTACGAAATTATGAAGGGAGAATTTGACTAAGTTCCGGCAATAGTAGCCAGTTTCTATCTGTAACTGTTCACTACTGGCCATTTCCATATATTGCAGGGGACTGTGGAAATAACACTGGAAGCATAATCAGCCCTGCTGCCAGGCAGAGAGAGTTTACATGGCAGTCAGAGTAGGAGCTGCTGGTTCAGGGGATTTAGAGCATAGAGCTAGAAAGAAAATACCAGCAGGGAAATGTCAGAGGAGTCAGAAGCCAATTAATTGCTAGCAATCTCATGACTGTCTAAGACAGTACAGAGTCAAGTGAACCAATAATATTATTATACCAAATTCTACAAATAATCCTGGAATCCTTTCCCCTAATTCTGATGTGTTGTTACAAAGGGTGAATTAAGATCATAAAGTGAAAAATTTTATGGCTAGCTATATTATATTACCCTCTAGGTTTAATTTTATATTAAATTAGGATCTTGCTATGAATTCTTTCTTCCTCCTCTCTAGAAATATTACATAACAAAAACCCACTCCAAGAAATTTTTCCAAGCCCTACAACAGAATTTATAGTGTGATTCTCTTATTACAGTGAAAAGCTTGGTCATGTGATTTGATTTGGCCTATGGCATGCCATCAGACAATGCTTCAGAGCCATTAAGAGTGTTTATGTGGTTTCCTTTCTTCTCTTATGCTCCTGCCATCTGCTGTAGAAACATACTCTGGATTGCTGCAGGTCACAGAATGGGGAAACATGTTGAACAGATGTAAGCATACATATAACCAAGAGCCAAACTCTATCAATCAGAGGAGCATTACTGCCAACCCAGAGAGTTGAGAAATAAGCTTGCAAGGCACTGAAATAGGAAATTATTTATTATACATGATTATTATTGCAAACTACATAGCTCTGCTTTCCTCATTTATATCTTATTTAATGCCTTTACAATTGTATATGTCATACTTAATTTGGAAATAAAGAATTGTGATTACTGAAAATTATATGACTTAGCTGAAACATAGAGCTACAAGAGAAAGAAAAGACAAAATTGTCAGATAGTCTCTAAGACATACCATTCTAGTTTCCTCAGCTACCACTTTTTTAAGTCTAAGACACACTTTCCCATGGATATAAAGGACTAATTACATAAACTAGCTTTATCTGGAGAAGGGATACCCAATTTTCCATCTGTGGTTTTCAGTAAATCCACTTCCATTGTTGTTCTTTGACATGAGAAAAAATACAGCACAAATATAAGCAGAATGGAGAATTAATATTTTAAAATATTAATTTAGGAACTGGTGAGATGGCTTAGCAGGTTAAGCCACTTGTTAGTACCTTAATGACCTCAATTTCAACCCTAAAAACCATATCATGGGGTTAGGAGAGAATCAAATTCTACAAGTGGTTCTCTGTTTTCCATACTGATGCATAGAATTTCTCTACGATTGTATACACACCACACACACAAACACACACACAAACACACACACATTCACAGAGAGAGGGGGGAGAGAGAGAGAAAGAGAGAGAGTTATTCCACACTCATATAAAAAAAATTTTTTAAATCATTGGTTTACAGAAAGAAGAAGGCAAAAATCAGATGAACTGAAATCATAAATCCACCTATAGACAACAGTTCTCCCTTTCTGAGATCGCAAGCTCAGAGGCCAAGAGAAATCAAAGACTTACAATTGCCATTTAACAGAACCTCAAGAGGGACAAAGACTGAATTGGAAAGAAAAAAAAAACTTTTTGCAAAAAGAAATCTTATCCAAGAGTTTTGTAAAGAGTGATGTAAAGGGGGGCGGCTGTGTCCCGCCGCCAAGAAGTGGGGCCGTTTTCCCAGTGCCTGGCTCCCAGCCGCCAGCTAGCCTATACCCGAAGTAACCACATGACAATTATATTCATTTAAATACTGCCTTGCCCATTATCTCTAGCCTTTTCTTGGCTAACTCTTACATCTTAAACTCACCCATTATAAAAGTCTGTATATCACTACAAGGTGGTGACTCACCAGATGATTCTAAGGTACATGCATCACGGGCAGGAGAGTCATGGCATCTGCTCACTTCCTTTCTTCCCCAGGCTTCTGTTCTCTTTTCCCCACCTATCTAAGTCCTGCCCTATCAAAAGGCCAAGGCAGCTTCTTTATTAACCAACAAAATCAAAGAAATACAGAAGAAACCTCCTACACAATTTCCCCTTTTTCTGTTTAAACAAAAAGAAAAGCTTTCATTTTAACATAGTAAAATTACATATAACAAAACAGTTATCAAGCAACAATTACAGTTACCATATTTAGATCTATTTTATCTTTTATCATAACTAAGGAAAACTATAACTATCCATTCTTCAACTTCACCAAAGACTCCAGAAGGATATAATATTACCTAAATAAACAAGAAATAAGCAACTTCCAAAACTCTAGAAATGACAGAGATATCTCACTGCCTGGACAGTCACCCAAAGTTGTTTTGTACTGTTGGGGCATCCATCTTCAGCCAGACCTCTTTCTTTTGTGTCCTGAAGACAGACTCTTTTATGAATCAGGAACCCTGAAAAATCCTCTCACCTTTAGGCAAGTTCAGCAGTCCTCTTTCTTTGGGGTTTTTGTGTCCATTTAAGCAGTCCAGGCAAGAGCAGTTTCTTGCCCAAATGGCTAGCAAAATCCATAAGGAGCCTCTTCAATGCCCATCTTCTTCAGGAAGTAGCTTGGTGCTGTCAGGAGCAGATGTGTCTCATTGTCATGAAAAGCCCTAAGTTATTAAAACATTAAATGCCATACTCTGTCGTCTTTGAAAGATATGAAGAATGTCTATCTAACTTAAATATATCTCTGCATATCTAGAAAATCTGACTAACATGACTACAAACTTGACTATTATTGATGATTATCCACTAACAATCTATATTTCCTAATTATACATTACATTTTTAAATGAACTACACAATCACAATACCTTAATCAAGATCAGAAATATATATACCTATAACAAAATTGACCTTAAATTTATATCACAATGCAAAATTTATAACAATGCAAATTATTCATATCCATATCATCTCCCCCTTTAAATGTTAAAAAAAGCATTTATAAACAATATTTGGGAATATGGACGAAATTATCTCTCTCAAAACTTCTTCCTACTGTATGGGGGGATGATAATTAGGTCTTTCATGGTATAACCTGTGTGGCAGGTACATCTCAGTCGGCAGTTGAGTGAAGTAATTTTCAGAAGGTGTTCACAGTGACCTTTCAGGAGGGAATGGTCTATCATAGCAGATTGGTATAGAAGAAGGCCACAGGTTCTCATCCTCTATGAAAACAAAAGAAGAATCTCTTTCCGAAAGCATCATATCCTTAGACACATATTTGGAAGTCATAATACCTTCAAAACATATATGGTGGTTTAGCTTGGCAGTCCATATAATGAGATGTCTCTCTATACTTAGCTCCTTCACAGACAAAAAATTTAAAGAAAACACAATAAAATACATAATTGAGACATTCTGTGAATTTTCCATGTTTACGTGGCTTATTTTTTATTTATTAATCTATAACTATCTGTAGTCTGTCTCTTTAAAGACCTTACCTTTTTTAATGCATTGTTTATTTTATTACTCTTTCCATATTTTTTTCTCTCTCTCAAACCTACGTACATTTATTTAATAGTATGACCCGTTCAGAGGTCTTTTATATTTGAATCTGTCGTATTGTGAGTCTGTAATTTTTTAGTATCCAGGAGCATTTCTTAAAATGTCAAGTACATCTTAAAAACTCAAGTTGTGCTATGTGGGAGAAATATAGTACAGCCTGTTTACTGCCCAGTCTAAACCTTAGTGTGAGTGTGCTGTTATTATGGTAATTAAAGTCCTGCCTGAGATTAGCAAGCACAGTTCAGCATGTTGGAACTGCTTCTGCCTTGGAGTAAGTTGGGCCTCTGAGCCGCACAGTTCCAGGCACACAGCGCACATAGCGCACACAGCAAGCCCACATTGTCATCAAGCAAGCAAGTCATTGCATTTTACTCAGAAAACCCCATTGAAATGGTCTGTCTCCCGCTGGAGCCAGAGGTCGCACTGGCAGCACGGACCTCTGGGTCTGGAATCCCAGTTTTAAAACCACCTCAATGTTGCTTTGCTGAGTCAGGAAATCTCTCTGTGGCACGCCATCCAGAAACAGCAAAAAGCTGTGTTAAATTCTCTCCTTTTTAAGCCCTCTCAGTTTTTTTAGTTGACTTAACCGACCACATTGGAGTGCCAACTGTTGTAATAAAGGGGGTGGCTGTGTCTCACCACAAAGAAGTGTGGCCATTTTTCCAGTGCCTTGCTCCCAGCCGCCAGCTAGTTTATGCCTAAAATAACCACACGACAATTATATTCATTTAAATACTGCCTTGCCCATTATCTCTAGCCTTTTCTTGGCTAACTCTTACATCTTAAACTAACCCATTATAAAAGTCTGTATGTCACCACGAGGTGGTTACTTACCAGATGATTCTAAGGTACATCCATCACAGGTGGGAGAATCATGGCGTCTGCTCACTTCCTTTCTTCCCCAGCATTCTGTTCTCTTTCCCCACCTATTTAAGTCCTGCCCTATCAAAAGGCCAAGGCAGCTTCTTTATTAACCAATGAAAGCAAAGAAATACAGAAGAACCCTCCTACACAACAAGAGAGTCTATCAGAATAGCCAGGAAGAAAAGTCCAAGTGGTGATGGCCACAGATGGAGCTTTGAATGAGTCCACCCTATCTTGTTTGTCTTGATGTTTGTATATGAAAGCCATTGTATAAATTTCTAGTTTTATACAAATTACAATTCAGAAAAATCATATGAATACTGACAATGTTAATTTAAATATAGCTTTAAGTTAAATTTATTATTTTTTGACAAAATCAATAAAACTTAGAAGGACAATGTTAACTTATTTTAAGTGTTAGAGAAATATGATAGGCCTGAATTATAACACTGAGTTAGGGGAAAGATTCTGGGACATATATAGTGTCACATATTTAGAATCACAAACTTTTTTGTTATAAGAGGATCAAATATAAAACCTAGCCTGGAATCATAGTAGGACTCAGTCACAAGTGAAAAAAAAGACAAACAAAATGTCTTTATATCATACCTTTTAGCTACTACATTGGATGTCTTTTTTTTTCTAAAATTCCCTGTTAGAAATACATCCAGATCAATCAAGGGGTTGATATTTCCAGAGTCGGACAAATCAAAAACTCTTTTATCACAATTTCTAGTTTTCACTTATGCACTTATATTGCAAGAGGCAATTGATGTTATTTATACCAAAGTTAGTCTGTAGCACAATATCCCCTCCCTATTCCTAGAATAGAAAATCATGACTCTCCTTTCCTGGAAAACTACAAAGAGAAAACTTGGAAACTTTGATATTTTAAACTTTTGCTGTTTGGAACCCTGTGATTGTCTCTTCTCTGGAAATAATCAAAGTTCTCTTTCTCCATCTCTCTCTCTCTCTCTCTCTCTCTCTCTCTCTCTCTCTCTCTCTCTCTCTCTCTCTCTGTGTGTGTGTGTGTGTGTGTCTCTGTGTGTGTGTGTGTGAGAGAGAGAGAGAGAGAGAAAGAGAGAGAGAGAGAGAGAGAGATAAATGTACTGTATCATGGTAATATTTTTTCTACTTTTTTAATTTCACATATCATAGAGCTGGTCATAACAGAATAGCTTGAAGATTTGATGCTTTTTGTTTTAGTTATTTTTCTATTGCCGTGATAAGAAACCATGACCAAGGCAATTTATACAAGAAAGCATTTAAATGGGATTATAGATTCAAAGGGATAGATTCAATGGTCATCCACAGCAGGAAGCATGACAGAAAGTAGGCAGGCATAATTCTGCAGCAGCAATTGAGAGCTTTTTTCTAGTTATAGAAGGTAGGAGGCAGAGAGAGAAAGAAAGAGACAGAGAAACAAAGAGAGACAGAAACAGAGAGAGGCAGAGATAATGGGAAAGCTAACTGGGAATGATAAATGCTTTTGAAACCTCAAAACCTCAAAGCCCAACAGGTTATATCTGACAGAAGACGAGGTAGTCTGCCCTGAAATTTCTCCAATCTTTCTGTATCCCCAAGAGATAAATGTCAAGGTCTCCCCTGGTGTCATAACAGAACACCAGTTGCAACATCCATTTACCTCTGTCCATTTCTTTTATGGATCCCACATATCATCTCCCCCATGCCTGCACCACTTCATCTCTATGTCCCATCTCTCAACTAAGGTTAAAAACCCTGCTCAATCACAGGATATACATGACAGTTGATCAGGTAGCCTGCACATGTGAGCATTCTCCATTCTTTCTGTTTTCTCAGTGATGGGACCTAAAAATGTGAGCTTATTTCACCTTGTCTGAAGGTCAGAGTTTGAGATTATATATGCTCTTTCAAAATTGTTTACAACATGTGGCTACAAAACTATATATCCTTACCAAGGGTGGAGTTACTTGGCATTTTTTGACATTAAGATGGTCCACAGAGGAAAATCCACTCCACCCTGAATAAAGTCAGAGAATTCAGGCATAATTCTGCTTTTTCTTTTGAAATAAGATTTTTGACTTAGGGAGTGGCTACCTGTAGGAAACTTGGTCTAGGATTTGTTCATTGCCACAAACATCAAATGCTTTGCTCAGGAATTTGTGCCTTGATGTCTCAAGTATTGGAACAAATAATTCTTCTTTTGTTTATTTTTTTATCATGTTAAAGTAGTGTTTTGCCTTCTACCCCCTGTTGTACTGGGGCATAAATGTGTATGGAAAATGAATGTGGGAAGCTCAACATTGAGGATCTACTAATTGCCCTCTTGGCATTACCCTTTGTCTCTGTGTTTTTTTTTAACTATCTCTGTTCATCCTGCCTAATATTTTTGTCCTTACTCCCTGCCCTGAAATGTCCAAACCAGCCATGGCTAGGATCACAGAAGAAGTCATCCTAAAAAGGTGGCTCACCACAATCCAAGTCCTCAGAATCACCCATGGTATTGTAACAAGCTACCTCCCCTGTGTCTTCTTTGAACCTCCAATGCTAGCAAACATTCCCCCCTGAACATACCAACTGAGCAACCCAGTAAAACTGGCAACATTCAGCCAACACACTCTCAGAAAATCCAAAGGGAAAGCAGAAACATAGAAACAAAACCACAGAAATCAGTAACTAGATGTATAATTATCCCAAACACAGATAACTCAATGCCAGCTTAAGAACACAATCAATAAAAGCTATGGATGGTAATATGTGTCCAGCAGAGTCCAGCTAACCTAACACACTAGGCCCCAAATATTCCAACACAACTGGAGCATAAAAAGAAGACCTTAAAACCAACTTTATGAAGATGATAGAGGTCCTTAAAAAGGATATAAATAAGTTGTATAAAAATCAAGGAAAACAATCAAACAATTGGAGAAAATGAAAATACCCATTAAATAAAGCCAATGATAAACAAACACTTGAATGAAATAAATAAAATGACTCAAGACCTGAAAATGAAAAGAGAAGAATAAAGAAAACACAAGCTGAAAGAGTTCTGGAAATGAAAAATTTAGGAATGAAAGCAGGAACTACAAAGGCAAGTTTAAGAACATAACATAGGAGATTAAAAAGAGACTACCAGGCATTGAAAATGTGAAAGAAGGAATAAATACAGCTGTCAAAAATATTCAATCTAAACAACTCATGACCCAAACATCTAGAAAGTCTGGGCCACTATGAAAAGACCAAACCTAATAAAAATAGAGTAGAAAAGGAGAAAATGTCCCAGTCAAAGGCCCAGAAATTATTTTCAAACAAGTCATAGAAGAAAAATTTCCTTACCTAAAGAAAGAAAATGCTGATAAACATACAACAAGCATACAGACACTGAATAGATTGGACTAGGAAATGATGTCACCTTATCACATAATGGTCAAACACAGAACATACAGAACAGAGATAAATATTAAAATCTACTGGGAAAAAAGAGCAAGGTACATATAAAGGCATAACTATTAGAATTACACTTGATTGCTCAGCTAAGTCTAAAATTCAGAAGGTTGGGACTGATGACTATACCCTGTAAATAGAGACTGTGCTTTGGTTTCCCAGCTGCCCAGACATAAATAATCATGTAGACACTATATTAATTACAAAACTTCTTGGTTTATTAGTTCAGGATCCTTATTAACCAACTCTTACATCTTAAATTAACCCATTTCTCCTATTTGATATTTTACCATGAAGTTTGTGGGCTCTTTTTAACCTCATATCTTGCTTCTTGGGTGGCTACATGGCATCTGTCTGACTCTTTGTTTTCTTCTCTATATGTGGTTGGATTTCCTGGTATATTCTGCCCTGCCATAGGCCAAAGCAACTTCTTTACTAAACAATGGTAATAAAGCATACAGATGAGAATCTCATATCAATACCTAACCAAAATTTTAATCAATGTAAGTAGACAAAATAAAAATACGTCCTGATATAATCAAAATCTATTGATACCAGTCTGAAGAACAGGTGAATGACCTGACTTCTAGTTGAACTGACCCAGTTCTTATATTTGGTTGCCAAACCCATCCAATCCCCACTCCCTAACTCACTGCACAGACCACAGCTAGCCTCTATCCTCCAAGCCAGCAGATTACTTCTGGTCAGGTTCAGGCCACACTAGTAAGAAAAAAAGAGATCCCTCTGCCATAACTAAGATGAAGATAGTCACAGAAAGTCTATCCCTCAAGTTAGGTAGAAGTTCACTACTGGATTAGAGGTCTTACCAACTGGGAGAAAGATAGACCACAAAGTATAGGAGACCAAAGAGGACACTAGAACCACAGAAGAAAACACTGATCTAACAAAGACAAACTCAGAAACCAACACCTAGACAGATAATCATTCCAATTCCAGAAGACTAACTGTCAATGTAAGAGCATAATCAACAGAGAAAAGACAATATGGCAACACCAAAGCTGATCTATCCTACAACAACAAGACCTGAATATTAAAATTCAGATGAAGCAAAAAAATGATCTTACTATCAACTTTATAAAGATGATAGATGTCCTTAAAGAGGAAATGAAAGAAATTGTGGAAAAAACAATCAAAAACTTGAATAATGAAGGAGTGGAATTTAACAAGACTCCTGGGACAGCACAGTGAGAGCGGGAGGAAACAAGCTCTACTGGGAGCAGAATCCAGGAGCAAATCCAACCCTGGGAGCCAACCCAGTCCTGGGTAACTGCAGAGCAGGATTGAGCCAAAGACTTGACCCAGAGTCTGCGACCTCCACCAGAACTGGAGTGGGACAGAACCAATTACCTAAGACACAGAGAGAAAAAGCTCCACCAGGAGCAGAAGCCAAGAAGCAATCCCAGTCCCAGGTCACGAGCAGATCAGGATTGACCCAGCAAAGGAATAATAGAAACAGAAATCATGAGGAAAAGAACAGGAACCACAACTACAAGTACAAACAACAGAATACAAGAAATAGAAGAGAGAATCCTAAGTGCTGAAGATAAAATAGAGGAAATAGACTCATCAGTTAAAGAAAACTTTAAATCTAACAAAAACTTAACCCAAAATATCCATGAAATATGGGACAACATAAAAAGACCGAATCTTAGAATAATAGATATAGAAGAAGAAGTTAAACTCAAAGGCACAAAAAATTTATTTAACAAAATCATAGAAGAAAACTTTCCCTCTCTAAAAAAAAAGATATGCCTATGAAGATACAAGAAGCTTGCAGAACTCCAAATAGATTAGATCCAACAAAAAGTCCTCTTGCCACATAATAATAAAAACAATAAACATACAGACTAAAGAAAGAATACAAAGAGCTGCAAAGGAAAAAGGACAAGTAAAATATAAAGGTACAGCTATCAAAATTACACCTGACTTCTCAATGGAGACAATGAAAGCCAGAAGGTCATGGTCAAGCATTATGCAGACATTAAGAGACCACGGATGCCAGCCCAGACTACTACACCCAGCAAAACTGTTGATCACCATAGAAGGACAAAATAAAAATATTCCATGAAAAAACTAGATTTCACCAATACCTAGCCAGAAATCTAGCCCTACACAAAATGCTAGAAGGAAAACTTCAGCCTAAGGAAGATGGCTACATCAACAAAATCACAGATAATTGATGATCTTATTACAGCAAATCCTGAAGAAGAAAAAATGCACAAATTAACATCACCAGCGATGAAAACCAAATTAACAGGAGATAGCAACCACTGGTCATTGATATCCCTTAATGTAAATGGACCCAACTCACCCATAAAAAGACACAGGCTAACAGATTGGATATGAAAACAGGACCCATCCATCTTCTGCATGCAAGAAACACATCTCAACCTCAAAGACAGACATCGCCTCAGGGTAAAAGGTTAGGAAAAAATATACCAATCAAATGGACCTAAGAAACAAGCGGGTATAGCTATCCTGATATCTAACAAAATAGATTTTGAGCTAAAATCAGTCAAAAGAGACAAAGAAGGACATTTCATATTAGTCACAGGAAAAATCCATCAAGAGGAAATTTCAATACTGAACATCTATGCCCCAAATACAAGGAAAACCTCTTATACCAAAGAAACACTTCTAAAGCTTAATCATATATTAAACCCCACACACTAATAGTGGGAAACTTCAACACTCACCTCTCACCACTGGACAGGTAAACCAGACAAAAAATGAACAGAGAAATAAGAGAACTAACAGATGTTATGACTCAAATGGACTGAACAGACATCTATAGAATATTCCATCCAAAGAGAAAAGAATATACCTTCTTCTCAGCATCTCATGGAACCTTCTCAAAAATCGACCACATACTTGGTAACAAAACAACCCTCAAAAAATACAAAAATTTGCAATAACCCAATGTACCTTATCAGACCACTAAGCTTTAAAACTAGAAGTCAACAGCAATACCAATTCCAGAAAGCCCACAAACACATGGAAATTAAACAATGCACACCTGAATCATCAATGGGTCAAGGAAGAAATAAAGGGGGAAATTAAAGACTTCCTAAAATTCAATGAAAATGACCACACAACATACCGAAATTTATGGGACACAATGAAAACAGTGTTAAGAGGCAAGTTCATAGCACTAAGGACCTACATAAAGTAACTGGAAAAATCCCACACTAGTGAATTAACAGAACACTTGAAAACTTTAGAACCAAAAGAAGCAGACTCACCAAAGAGAACTAGATGGCAGGAAATAATCAAATTGATAGCTGAAATCAACAAAATAGAAACAAAGAAAACAATATAAAGAATCAATAAGACAAAGAGTTGGTTCTTCAAAATCAACAATCAACAAGCCTTTATCCAAACTAACCAAAAGGCAACGGGAGAATATCCAAATTAACAAAATCAGAAATAAAAAATAAAAATCAGAAATAAAAAAGGGGACATAACAACAGACCTGGAGGAAATACAGTGGATCATCAGATCATATTTTGAAAACCTGAATTCCACAAAATTGGAAAACTTAAAGGAAATGGACAACTTTCTGGATAAATATCACTTTCCAAAATTAAATCATGACCAGATAAACAAATTAAACAGACCTATAACTGCTGAAGAAATGGAATCAGTCATCAAAAGTCTCCCAAACAAAAAAGCCCAGGACCAGATGGTTTCAGCTCAGAATTATACAAAACTTTTGAAGAGGAAATAATACCAATACTCCTCAAATTATTCCACGCAATAGAAACAGAGGGAACATTGCAAAACATCTTTTATGAGGCTACAATTACCCTGATGCCCAAACCACAGAAAGACAATACTAAGAAAGAGAATTACAGACCAAACTCACTCATGAACATTGATGCAAAAATACTAAATAAAATACTAGCAAATTGAATCCAAGAACACATCAGAACCATCATCCACCATGACCAAGTCAGCTTCATCCCACAGATGCAGGGATGTTTCAACATATGAAAATTGTTCAATGTAATCCACCATATAAACAAGCTGAAAAATAAAAATCACATGATCATCTCATTAGATGCTGAAAAAGCATTTGACAAAATA